>JAHMML010000002.1:2282476-2376022 GCA_020341155.1 Eciton burchellii
GAGAGAGAGAGAGAGAGAGAGAGAGAGAGAGAGAGAGAGAGAGAGAGAGAGAGAGAGGAAAGAAGAAAAAAAAATCAAACAAATAGATACTGAAGCGCACAAGAATGGAATTTGCTCTCACGATGTGGCATATTAGATTCCAATCGTATACAAGGAGATGTTTAAGAGACATCCCGGCAATATCCTCATCCACAAATAACGCGCAACGTTAATCAGACAAGCGGTTCAAGACAATGGCCTGATAGATATAATAAATATATGTATATAATATATAGATACATGGCAAACCGTTTAATGGCAAAATTACTAGCCATACTAATTACTGTAATAAGAAGCGTGCATCTCTTTCTCTGTGACTTGTTACGTGTGCATGTCGTGTGTGTATGTGTGTGTGTGTGTGTGCATGTGTAAACGTCTAATGTCTTCGTGTACGTATGAGGTGGAGGAGAGAGAGGAGAAGAGAACAGGGGCTGTGGAGCGGTTGGGCGGGCAAAGGTGACGACAACGCTTTCGAAATAGCATATAATATATAATAATTATTGGTATAATAATAATAGACAAACACCAGATAAGGCAGTGGTTATTCGCAGTTATAGTTGCGGTGAGCAGTCGTGAGGGAGATGCCCCCGAAAGCTACGTGTTAGCCAAAGTTACCGGCAGATGCAGATCACCATGGACGCTCGCTCTCTTCTCGGTCTGATTGTACAAAACGAACAGCCGGCTCGGCTGTCCGAGGAAAGCCGACAAGTGTCGCGAGAGCGATGCCCAATGATTTATCCTTCTCCCCCGTCAACTTTGATGGTTAGCAGCAATAAAAGCTCGAGCCTGCATCAGAGCGCTCCGCACTGATCCCCTCCGAATCTGAGAACTATACCGAGCCGCGAGAAGTATCGTGGTAGATGTGGGAGGAGACGGGATGTGGGAAGATCCCGCGGACGCCTAAAAACTCGTCCTTTATGCGAGGGACGACGCGGGGATCCAGGATCGCGCGTTAACGGATCCCTCGAGATCCGATCAGGCGTGGCAGCGGGCCACTCCGGGCGATCGCGATCTTCGGGGGATCCCCGAGCGAKRGGGGSGGGGGGGGGGGGGGGGGGGGGGGGGGGGGGAGGCCAGCATGACGTTTGTGCATGCATGCTAGAGAACGTTCCAGAGCCCGGTATCAGTCGATCGGCGCTCGATGATGCAAGCTCGAGACCGGATAAAAAACTGGTTACAATAATGAGTCTACCTGTCCGCAGCTGTCTGTGTAGACGACACAGTGAGCGTTTTGGGGGACCACTTGGGCCCCGACAGTGGCTAAGGCTGCTAAGGCGATCCACATGCAGCAAACGAGGCAGTGTTCGTACGGTATTTTTTTTTTTTTTTCAAGTATCGGCAGTTTTTTTTTTTTTTTTTTTTTTTTTTTTGGTGGTGGTGGTGGTGGTGGTGGTCGTTCAGTATCACAGTCGGTTGAATTCGACGGAGAAGGCACCAGATCAAAGGAGACACGCGTGGAGCGTGTCGTCGGAGCATCCAGGTACATGTACGACAGTGAGATCGAATTTGTTTATCGTATTGAGAATATTTTTTTTAAGTGCGCATCGCTCGTTTCATTTATCGTTATTATGTGGTTTCGTATTTGGTATTTTTTTTTTTTTTTTTTTTTTTGGTTTTTGGTTTTCGTTTTTTAATCAAGCACACCCCACATGAAGGAGCACACGATGAGTCGTCGGTTAAAATTGCAGTCGCAGGCCGTTCGTCGTCCCGATTAATGCGGTGCGCGCGCGCGCGCGCGCGTGAGAGAGACGAGCATGCCGGAGCGCGGGTGATAAAGCACGGGGGAAAATGAGAGCGTAAATTACGGAAAGCGAAAGTGTAAAAAAACGTCGGTTCGTCGTCCCGCCCGCGCGTTTTCGTTCATTTTTTTTTTTTATGTACACACACACATGGTTTTTTTTTTTTGTTTTGTTTCGTTTTGTTTTTTCCATTCGAGTTCGCGAGTCCGTTTATGCACACGGTTATGCCATCGGTGAGGGGGAGGGGCGGGCAGGGGAGAATTTCGGAAGGACGTTAGATCGAACGTATCGCACGCATTATCGTCGTGGATTTTTTTTTTTTTTTTTTTTTTTTGGGAGAGTTCGGCGGAGCGCATGTACGAGGGGCGGGGACGGAGGGAAGAGGGGAGGAGGGAGGGGGCGTGTGCCGCGTTGCATGCACGGAATCATTAGTCCCGAGTTTGGGTTTTCGGGTCCCACGGGTGGCGATGGACAGGCGTCGAAATAATGCGGCGATGTGCGGCACACATAACCAAGCCAGCGCGTTTTCAAGGAGAGAGAGATGTATACGTATCCATTATAATAATGTATGTAATATTGTACGTGTACATACGTGTATCGGGATCGGGACGTGGTGGTGGGGGATTATACGTAGATGTATGCGCGCGAGGCACGATGAAGCCCATCAGACAGAGGCGAAATCGGGAGGAGAAATCAATCAACCAATCGAACCGAAGCACGTGATAAAGCGGAGAGAACGGGAACGCGTGTGTCGGGTCGCCGCCACCCATCGACGAGTATGTACGTACGTATACGGCCGCGCGTGTATTTTTCAGCGGCATTATCATCCCGTTTATTTTTCGTTTTCGCCAGCGCGTAGCATCGTTTCGAGTCGCACGGCGCGGCCGTGTGCCCGTTTTATTTCGTTCATTCGTTTGCCAAATATTTATTGAACGATTCGGTGTGACCGTCAACGAATGGGAACGAGCCCGGCGACCGGCGGGAAAAAAGGAGGAAAAAAGGAGGGAAAAAGGGAGAAAAAAGAATCAAGAACACGAGTGGGGAGGAGCAGCAACGATCGAAGCCATCGCCGAAGTGTTCGGCGATCGACGATTGTATCGCGAAATAATTGGCGATTTCGAAACCGTCGCGCGACAAAGTGCAACGAACGCGATCCGTGCGCGTGTCGTTAATTGTCAACGCGCGATCGAGTTCGTTTGCGGATTTTTTTGATTATTTTTTGTTTGTTTTTGTTTGTTTTTGTTGAGGCGAACAGGCGACAACGACAACGTTCTTAACATTGATGTTAATAAGGCGGTGCGCATTTTTTTTCCCCCCCCCCGTTTTCGTTTTCGTTTTCCACGAGGATCGTCGACGTATGTACGGGTGTGGGTGAGGTGGATTGTCACACACAATCGCCACATGAGTGTGATTCGGTCCGGCGGGGAGGCAGGAATCGGGTGTCATCGCAGGGATCGTGAACCGATCGTGGAACACGTTTCGGGATCAGTTTGGATATCGGCGCCACACACACGTCGCATCGGTCAGGATCGCATCGGTCGAGTCGGGATGAAAGCGTCGACAGGAGATAGGTGGTGGATCAAACGGTATGCATGGTGAATTTTCGGTTGAGAGACGTGCGATGGGTATCCAGGCGAGGGCAAGCATGAAACAGAAAGTTGAAAGAGAGATCATGAACGATCGCGTTTCTCACATGCACCGCTAGCGTGTGTATAACACACATGTGTACATATATGTATGGCATATGTGTGCGTGCGTGTGTGCGTGCGTGTATGCATGTGATGGCTGGTGCATTCGTCTCAGTGTAGAGCCTGTCGTTAGAAGTCGCACGCGCACACGCCGGGTTCACTTCTTGCGCTGCAAAATAGACGAAGAGACGTGTTGGTACCGCACAGCACACTTGCTCGTACATCTCCGACACTGGGGCTCTCTCTCTTTCTCTCTCTCTCTCTCTCTCTCTCTCTCTCTCTCTCTCTCTCTTTTTCTCTCACTCTCGGATGCACACATTCGGACACAACCTTTCTGTCTTTCATTCGCTGCCGAGTAAACGGAGATGTAGCCACGCAGCGAGTTCCTTCGAACGAGTACGCTCTCGTGCATTCCTCTATGAAGCGTTGTTGCGTTTTACGTACATACATCGTGTTCGCATGCGCTGATAAGTGTCCGTATCGAGTTTTGTCGAGGCGACAGTCTGATACAGGCAATAGATACAGATGACTACCCACTTTGGAACGATTGTTGCATTTCCGGAGAGCGTCGCGAGGCTCGCGTAAATCAAAATCGCTTTCGCGGAATCGCGTCTCGCGATCCTCTTCAACGTCCCGATCTTCCGCGATCCCTGGAGATCTGACGTAACGTCATACGCATCCCTTTAGCTATACATTTCATCTCGCAAAGCAGGTAACAAATTTTTTCTATCGGCTCGAGACGCCGCAAGTAAAATCGGAGCGGTTGATGAACGCAAAATTTTCATGTCGAAACGCCGAATTACAATTTCCCGGAATTACATTCGCCCGCGCCGCGATCCATTTCACCATCCCGGTGAATAGGGATACAGGATTTTTTTATCTCGTTTTTCTCGTTACTTCATTACCGCGCCTCTTCGAACGTTTCAATTCGCGTCTCTATCTCTAGTGCCATTATTTGATTATCGTTAAATACGAGGCGGATAATGCGAGATAAATATTTAAAGTCGCGACGATCCGTGGACGCACGTGGAGCCAAGGTCGCTCTCTCCGTATACAGCTTCGCGAATGATAACGCTTGTTTATCTCCAGAGATCGAGATCCGTTCTCGCGCGTGACTTTGATTTTCACGTCTCGTATGCGTCTCCAGGAAGTACATTCAGCAAATCGGGAGATTATTTTACTTATTCGGCTAGAATACGTCGTATTCGCGGGAAGATACGCGGGAAGATACTGAGGTAAGCGTATGAATCTGTGTCTACTGCAGAGGTATTGTGTTCCTGTGCGAACGTTCCAAGTAGCTTATCGAATATTTTAGAATATAAGTACAATAAAATGACGAAAGCTTAAGCTTGCGATATGCGATACGATAAAGTGCTACTGCGATACTTACGTTGGAAAGAGTGCTGCATGTCGATTTTAATATCGGCGCAGGTATGCGGGTATGCAAGAAGCTTCGCTTGTTCAAATTCTTTAGCATAGAAGAAGATAGATAGCGATATATACGTGTATGTATATATATATATATATATATATATATATATATATATATGTATGTATCGATTATATTATTAATGGCGGATCGGGTAGGGATTATACGGAGAGATAGCTATATTACAAAAGCACATATAACTTTTATTAGCCACGAGTGCAGGAAATGACATACTCGTATTACAGTACTGCAAAACTCTACTGCTAAAACTCCTCTGATGAATGCGAGTCGCGGATACTCGGTCGACGTACAAGTGCTTAAACGCGTAACGACAAGCAATAATAAATAGATCGCCGCTGTTCGACCATCGATACCACGGCGCAGGCCAATCACCGCCGGAGTACACGAAGCATCGCCGTGTGCACTTAACACGACGAATTTGCAAATCGTTCGCGGTGATGACCCGCGGGGATTACACACGGGTCGCAGCGACGAACTATCCTGAAACCGTTGGCGGATATGCGACTGCAATTCGCGAGTTAATTTGCACCGTGCGCAGAGCCATAAACCTCCGTCCGTTCGCATCATTTGCCGTTGTTCGTTTTCCCGATGCTCGACGCGCATCGCTTCTCGTCGGATTGCAACGGTCGTCGGTCGTATCTTGGGCTCGTCATATTTTTCCCCGCATTTTCGGCCGCCCCTCCGTCCTCGTCGTTGCCGAAATGCGTCGCCGCGCTTCACCGAGAACGTTCGTCGCGCGATCGAATCGTTCCGGGCGCGCGCGTACGTAGTCGCAACGAATTTACGTGGACGATGTCAAAGGCAGCGTGTGGTCCGGCCGATTGCGATTCGCGTCGCTGTGGAATGGCTCTGCCCGCTGAACGTGGCGGAAGCGGCAAACGAGGTGCGACTAGAAGCACAGCTAGCGAGATAATCTCCGCTGCGATAAGCTGAGAGGGACAGACTTGTTACTCGAGACGCTCCGCGTGCAGTCGTCCTCGATTCGTCCTCGCTTGTTTGCGAGATTCGTAATCGATAATATCGATACAGGTGTCACGCGGGAGGAAAGTGACACAATTCTTGCGAGAACGTTGCTCGTTGCCTGTCAGCTTATCGCGCGATTGCGAGGATCAGCGATTCCGGCGATTCGCGAAGGTAATCGCCGAGGTTTGAGATCTTACATAATCGCGCGCTCGATTACTTGCCGGAACCGTGATCCTCGGCCTGGGCATTTTCGTCGAGACTTGATATTTACGATAGGCTTATTGTGCCAAGCGTTATGGAAGAGCTTATTTAGGCACACACGCACATTTCACGCAGGCTTAGCGATGAATAACAAAAAAAGCCGGAGAGAGGAAGCGACAGGAGCGCGGGATGATGTAGGGACATGTCAGAGTATGTGAAAAAGGTCGCAATAAGAGAGAAATGAATTTGTTACATGTCACATGCTTTAATTGTTAATAATCATATCTTTATTTCGAACAATTCTCAATGTGTATTCTATTATCCGATTCAAAATTCCGTTTCGTATCCGTTTGTCGGAAAGTACAGGAGCCGCACGTATCACGAAGGCAGCGTAAAAGTAATTTCGTGAGATAATCTCGTCAAGGCAGCGATCATATATAAGCAACGGTTCCGGTATCGAGTGCAGTCTATTGCATCCTTCCTCGAGTCGATCTGCGTAAGATTAACGATCGAATCGAATGTAAATCGGGAATCTAGTCCGGGAATTACCGAATCTCGAAATTCATCTCACGCCGCGTTCGGGATAAACGACTCGCGAGAGCACGATAAAGCGCGATAAGGGCGCCGACCTTCTTCTCGGTGACGATCAACCACCTATGCGGGGGAACGGAGCTCATGATGTGGCGATTGTATCAGAATAACAAGATCGGAAGGAACGTGGACACACGAGGACTCGACACTCGAGGAAGTGGAGAGACTAGAAGAGGAAGAGGGAGAGAGGGAGAGAAAGAGAGAGAGAAGGGAAGAGAACATAGACATTAATATACCCAGATACATCTCCTCCGTGCCTCAGGAATGTCGCAACTAAAGCGCGGGGAGAAAAGCGATGAGGGCGGAAACGTGAAGGCGAGGAGAGAGAGAGAGAGAGAGAGGGAGAGGGAGGGAGAGGGAGGGAGGGAGGGAGCGAGGGGACACAGCAAGCCGTGAATCGGCACTTTTTTACGGTGTTTCGCCATAAGTAAAAGCGGCTAACGTCTACGTAATTTTCAGAGAGGGCCACGTGCTTGGCGTGATTGATCCTCGCGTGCTCTCGACGGTGAGAAAAGCCGCGCACAGGAGGAGGAATTAATTCGCGCGGTGATCCGCGCGCGCAAGGAGCACGGCACCGCCGAGAGCATGCGACGAGGAGGTGAGGAGAGGAACGGCTCGTTTAAGGGCGCCAGCGGGGAAGGGGTGAAACGTCGAGATGAATTGCGAGTGTCGACTGAAGTGTCGCGTGAAGTCGCGCGATCGGCGTGACATTCAATCCGCATCGGCGGTTTCGCCGATCGGGACACCGATCGCAGGCAGCGGATACAGCAGGCAGCGTGATAAGGAGGAGAGGAAGTGACGAGAAAAATCGCAGAAGGATAGGTAGAATGTGGAAGAGAGAGAGAGAAAGTGATTACGATACAAGCACCGAGTCGGACAGATTCCGAATGAAGAAGAGAGAGGAGGTCAAAAAACAAGGGAAGCAGGAAGCGAGGCTAAGACTGTGAGCAATAATGGGCGCAATATCGAATAATACACAAGTATATATATAATATGTATATATAAATATAAATATTACAAGAGAGAGGGATTAGCGCGCGTTTCGGGAACTTCTGTCTCACTTTTCCTTTTATCATAGAAAGAGATGAAATAAGAAGAAGCATTAATAAAACAAATATTCATGCATTTCTCAAGCATTATTATTACAAATACTGGCTGACTCCTTGACAAACCCCGTGAGCGTGCACGCGCAAAAAACGCATTCGAGACTGCGAGATCGACTGCGTCTCTCTATCTCGAGTCGGCGCAAACTGTCGCGTTTCATCACTTTCCTGTCGTACCTCGTGCGAGGACGACGTTAATCCTGACGCATCGGCGGCGCACACACATTAACGCGAGTACACACAGCACGGTGGTGATACCAGAGAATTCGGACAGACTCGAGGATAGACCTGGGCGAGCGCGCGAGCGCGTACAATTTTTCACGATGCGCCGAACTTTTGCATCTGCATTCCCGGGGTCGTGCGTAATGTATTCTCGATATATCGATATTATACAATGCGTGAGTCAATGTGTATGTGTGTGTGTGTGTGTGTGTGTTTACATATATGTATTTCTCTCTCTCTCTGTATGTCTGTTTTGTGTGTGTGTGTGTGTGTGTGTGTGTGTGTRTGTGTGTGTGTGTGTGTGTGTGTGTCTGTACGCGTATGAGTGTATTATAATGTACAATAAAAGATTAGAGACAGTACACAATAATAAATACTATCTGTATGCATGTATAGTTATATCGTAAAATGTTTCTCTTTTTCGTATAATAGTGTTACTCGATGTGTGCGCTCGTGTGTCTGTCTGTCTGTCTGTCTGTCTCTCTCTCTCTCTCTCTCTCTCTGTGTGTGTGTGTGTGTGTGTGTGTGTGTGTGTGTGTGTTTACGTGTGGTTATGTATACACATACATAGTCCACAAAATAATTTCCTGTATGTGTAGCCAGTTAACTCTGCCAAGTACATTTTCTTTCCTAGTTTTTCGTTGCATCGCGTTAACTTACATGCAACAACGACGATACGTGTATATATGTAATTTATTCATAATAAGGGTATATAAATATAATTATATGTATGTATATATATATATACATATATATATATATAATGTGTATATATATATTTATATATATTTATATATATTTATATCATGTAAGTTCTTTTCTTTACCATAGTGTTTCTTTCTCTCTTTCCCTCTTTCTCTCGTGTCGCGAGTTTAAATATTTTGTATTTGTTGTATACGTGTCCTTTGTGTGCAATGGTGTATAGAGTGCAAGGGGAAGGCACTTCCGCTGTTTTTTAAGCCGACGTGTCACCATCGAGAACACGGGATGCCGTTTCTCTCGTCGTCATCCGTGATGCGAGACGCTACACGTGTACAGACTCTTTAAAAGAATACTCTTCTCTAGTAAAATATAACGAACATTTTTTTCTTCTTACACATGGAAGTACGTAGTAGTCTTGCGATAAAACAATCACAGTTCAAAGAAAACGTTTTACTAACGATGCGATGCACGGCGACAAGTCGATCTCTTTTTCTTTCTTTCTCTCTCTCTCTCTCTCTCTCTCTCTCTCTCTCTCTCTCTCTCTCTCTCTCTCTCTCTCTGTGTGTGTTAGATCGAGGCATCAAAAGCGGAGAAACGCGATCTCGGGCTCTCGACGTGAATTTAAAAAAACCAGCCATCCTCTCGACAATGTACGACTATAATTTGTAGACATCAAGTTGAGGAACCTAAGTGTGTCGGTCCATAGTTTTCGGCTCGATAGTGTCGTCTTATTCCACAACTTCCACTATCCGCGATCTAAAAGTTGGACCTCACAGAGCCGTATGACCGAGTCACAATTCTCACCGCGCATCGTCGCCGAAAATCTTCGACCGTTTATCGTCAACACTTTGTTCACGGATGATTATGCGCGTCATCATCCTCTCGGGCCCTTTAGCGCCGATGATGCGACGCATATGGCGATCATCGAGCACTCAGATTGGCGCCATACAAGGCACTGAAAGGGCCCAGTGTTCTCGCTACAACCCGGTGCCACGCGCATGCGAGGAGAATAATGTGTGCGTGTACATGTGTACGTATAAGTGTAATACATTACATATTATCACAAAGGGCCGCCCGCACGCGCGTTCCTCGTAAAGGCTAGAAACAATTTCTTCCCCCGGGACGAGCGCTTTCGGTAAGTTTCTGCGCTCACTGATACAAAATAGCGCTTGACGGGGCGAGCTTTCTCACGTGGCGTTTGTTATGTGGAAGACCATGGTACCCTTGAGAATTTTCGATTCCCGCTTCGGAGCAGCGATTTGTAGCCTCTTTCAGTCTTTGTACGAGTAAAATGAAAAGATTACAATACCAATAGGAAGAATCGTTGAACAATCAAATCATGAAACGGGCAAATCAGTGAATCTTTAACATCGTATAATGTAACGTCTATGTAATAATTTACAGTTTTAATATCCTGCCGGTAGTTCCACGTTGCAACGCTACCGGTTAAAAAAAAATCGCTACTCCGGCATGATTCGGGTGACCCCGTTTTGTGACAGTCTTGTGCGTTCTCCGCGCAAGTGGCCCTTCGGAAGAAATTGTTCCTATTTCTCGCGAAAGAAGCGGAGGAGTTGAGGGAACGAAACATTCTCTCTTTCACCGTCATTCGCTCCTCGATTCCGCTTCGGTCTGGAGCTTGGAGCGAGGAGATATGCGGTGACGCGGCGAACTCGGCGATTACAATTGAATTTTCCACGTACGATCAGCGCCGGGAAATTGAACTTTTACGTAATAGATTTAAAGCGCGCGCAATTACGAAATGGATATACCGCCAACTTTGCTTGCAACGCGAGGCAAATCCACCGAAAGTAAATTTCACCTGCGTACGTGCCTCGGGATACTCGGGAATGCCTCAACTCGTTCTGGTTCTTCCGCGTTTTCGTGTACACAAATTCCTACCGCCGTACAATTCGTTCGCTCGGTTCACGCGAAAATTACGGATACGACAGGCCATTTCGTTTCTCTCCTCTCCAACACACGTGTCAGCGAGTGCTCTCCGATGTATATATAAATACACAAAAACTTTTATATATATATACAAACACACATACATACATACATACATACATACATATATATATATATGTATATGTATATATAATTCTAATACATACGACAGATCTTCCAATTTCGTTCTGCATGTAAAGAAAAAATATTTACAAACACATTATACATATATGCATACACACACACACACATATATATATATATATATATATGTGTGTATACATCGAGCTATAACAAACTTCCCGGCTTAAACAAATTTTCAAATCACTGGCAGACACGTGAATGCGGATACGCGAAAGAGGGAAAAGCCGATCACGTGCGAACATGCGTTCTGTTGATCTGACGCGTCTCCGCGTCTCTTCAACAACCGGCATGATCGTTTTCCCCTCCTACGCGCCATACGCGCGAATTAATAAAAATATACGCAGTGTTCATCATGTAAGTCGTGTGAGTGACTTAGGTGTAATGTTTGTGCGGTCGTGTACCACAATGCGCATGTGAACTCGTTTCCCTTGCACCCTCAAAGGGGGTGATCGATGAGACGTTTCTCCTGCCGCCTCACCGCCCCCAGGGATAGACCGATCATTTTTGCTCTCCCTTCTGTGCCTTCATCAAACTTGGCGTAAATATGTCCGCGAGTCTCGCGGAGCCGCTGTTTCTCGTTTTCTCTCCCGCCTCTCGTTTCCTCTCTGTATTTTTTCTCTTCATGTTCGGCTAAATACGTAAGCTCGTAGGTCGCAATTGACGAAGTTCACTGTGTGCAACAGGCTCCCCCGAATTGAATTCATTAAAACAGAAGAATACGTTGTGTTCGAGCACGCTTACGCTTAAAGTGTTACGAATATAGTATGTACGCTAAGTAAAACAAATCGCTATTCTAAGTTCTACAATTATATCGAGGATAACTAAGGGTCCGCGTGACCCCTCCCCATCCGGAAACGGATCGTTCCGGCTGGGTCTGTATTCGTCGATGTGCAAGGTATTTCTAGGAAACATATGTTACCATAGGCATAATTATATCCTTAATCTAAACAAAAAAAGTCAAATCAATAAAAATTTTAAAACAACTCTCTAAACATTAACAAATATCACGACGCGAGTTTCGTGTAATACAGTAATATATTTCTAACATCGCATGATGATGAGAAAAAAAGAAAAAGAAAGAAAAGAAAAGAAAAAAACAATTTCTTTCCGATCTGCTTACGCATAATGCTAGACAATCTGACTGGTGCGGTTAATCAATCTTGACTCCCGCGAAAAACGAAGAAGGAAAAAAAAAAACAGGAAGAAAAAAGAGAGAAAGAGAAGAGGAAAGAAAAACACGAACAAATAAAATTTCGAGTATGCCGGTGTTATACATAAACAAGCAAACCGGTCAAATCAAATCATCTATCAAATCATCTAATCTAATCTAACTTAGCATGATAATTAATTCAAAGAAACTCGAATCGCATTAATTAACACTATGTACTTAAAGGCAAGTATCGCACATAACGTGACATAGGCCGAGCTTCGTTTTCATCTTTCTTGTAGCGGACGTTATTACGTTAAAATTTGGACGAATGGCTATAACACAGGAATTTATAGTAGTTCCGAAATAAAAAATATTGCGCTGCCGATCTTGCGGCACAAATTGACTTATTTACAATTTATATCCTATTAAAAACAAAGAAAGAAAAAAAAAAGAAAAAGAAGGAAAGAAACTAAACGGAGTCACGTGACGACGCATAAAACTTTTTGATAACCTTCCGTGATAAAAAATAACGCTAATTATCGGCAAGCTGAGCTATTTATGGAGTATATATACCACAAATCTCGTAATTAATCTAAAAAAAAAARAAAAAAAAGAAAAAAAAGAAAAAAAAAARAAAAAAAAAAGACAAAAGATCAGATAATAAAATAGGTAATTAACATATATAATCCGTTACATCGACCACGATCGATCTTCCCTAGACTCTCTCTCGTCCCTTCTCCAAACGCGGCTCTTGACCGGCAAGTCGTTCCAGATTCACCTCGACAGAAACAGGATCGATAGTTACGTCTCCATTAAGCATTCGAGCAAGCATTCGATGATAAAAGATCCTCGTATTTTATCGCGTTGTTTACCGATCTCCCTTTCGCGATATAATACGCTCAAAACACTCCAAATGGAATCGGGTCAATAAGGCACTGTTCACCGACAATGTCTGACTAGAAAATGAATCTATTTTCGGAACTTGTTTTCTTTTCGTTTTATACCAGCATCTCATCTCTCGTCTCGCAGTCGCTCAGCTGTACGTTCTGTCCCTCTCGCGAACGAAGAGTGATCTCTCGTCTCCTGAACGATGGAGATTAATCTTAGAAGCAACTGTTATTCGCCCAACACTTTTCATTACTCTTTTTCTATATTTTTCATTATCGATATATAATCAATGAAACGAACACGAACACGTGTGACTCTTTAGTAATGTTCAATAAATTAAAACTAACAAATTGCAATTAGACATTTGGTAAGATAACAAAATATCTATATATACTACTCTCATTGCATATGCATTGCATTGCATATGTATACATTTATTACGTCCGCATACATATGTATACTTTCGCGTATGCAATATAGAAAAACAACAACGTACGAGAAAAAAAAAGAAAAGAAAAGAAAAAAAAAGAGAGAAAACATTTATATCTCATTTTATGATCGATCTACGATTCCTTTGAAAAGTATAACGTTCTAGGATTAATTCCCACCTGATTACGCGGGTTAACACGTAAAATACTCATTTAGACAGATCGCGTATACTAGATCGTAATATCATAACAACCGCGAAAAGAGCATCGTACATATGCGAAATACTTTGAAACGCGATGTAGTAACTGCTAATCGATGGATCTAGATCTCATTCGCTAGATCCTCCTTCGAAAATGTCTCGGAAAGGAGCGCGAACAAACGTAACGCTCGTTACGGTATCTATCGGTTGTTTTCAGACGCGATTAAAAACGATATTCTAAAATTAGCTAAGATACACTAGAGCGAAGGCAATCTTATCAGCAGTCATCGTTCGTGATGACCTTCATCGCGGAATCATCGCGTTCGTTCTCGCGAGGGAGAGAACGGCAAGTGCCCGGAAGTAGGAACAGCACTCTCTCGTGAGAGGAGACGAAACCTCCCGAGCCGGCAGACGAGGATCTTTACGAAGTCTTCATCTTCTTGTACGGTTGCATGATCACTCCGGAGCTCACGGGGATCGCTACCTGCGGCTGTGCCGCTATCGTCGCCGGATTGCCGATCTGCGGTATCTGCGGTACCGTCGGTACGCCCGCGGCCGCGGCCGCGGCCGCAACGCCTGCTGCTACTCCGGGTACACTGGCGACGCCAGGTAGAGCGGCATATGGATTCTGAACGTAGGGGGAAGTCTGTACCGTCGCGGCACCTGGCACTCCCGGTATCGACGCCTGGACGTATGGATTTGGCAGGATCTGCTGCCTGATCAGGGAGTAAGGATTGATGGGAGTTGCTGTGGGCGGCGGTCTGGAGTACGCCAGGATACCCGCGGACAAGGGTGATGTCAGGGCGCCTGGGATACTGGCCAGACCGGTCGGGATGACGGGTCTGGGAGTTGCCGCGGTGGCTTGAAGACCGGCGGCTGCCACCGCGGGATTTCCGGCCGCGGCGGCGGCGGCGGCGGCGGCGGCCGCGGGATTCACGAGATTCTGCTTGTTCAGCGTGACGCCGGTGTAATTAAGCACGGCCAGCTGGCTAAGACCGCCATAGGACTGGGAGGCCTGCGATAGCTTGATGGCCTTCGCGTAGTTCTTCTGGGCGACCTCTTTGGCGAGAGCCGCGGGATCGAGAGGGGCCGGCAATCCTGAGGCCATGCCGAGGCTGTTGAGCACGTTTAAGCCCGCCATATTGGAACTGTAGTTGCTCATCGAGCTCATATTCGTTATCGACGGCATATTCGCCATGGAGGCCATAGAGGCCATCGAGGCCATGTTGACTACGCCGGGCATCGAGGTCAGACCGGCCATCGAGGTCAACGGGCTCATCGCTGGTGGCACGCATGCGGCAGCCGACAATGCCAGCTGGCTGATCTGTTGCTGTTGTTGATGCTGCTGTGCCTGTTGCTGTTGCTGCTGTTGTTGCTGTTGCTGTTGATGCTGTTGCTGTTGCAACGACGACGGGCTCGAATGATTCAATTCGGGGGAGTTACGCGCATTTTCGGCATCATGATTCTGCGTAGTGACCGGCTGCTTGTTATTGCCGTTACTATTGTTACTGTTATTGTCAGCGGTCGGAGGTGGCGGCGGCGGATTGTTGCAGGGATCCATCAGCACGCCATTGTTGGCGTCGGAGCAGTTATTGACTGTGACGCCAGCGGCTCCCTGGGAGGAGGAGGACTGCACCACCATCGCGTGGTGGTTGCTTTGCACGTTCGGGGGTTGCACGACCGATTGGTTAGAGGTTTGGGTGGGTAGGGGTGGTGTTCCAGTGTACTCACATGACACAGGCACGAAGGGCTGCTGCAGCTGCATTAACTGCTGATAGGTCGTCGCGCCGGTAGGCTGATAGACCGGCACGCCGGACTTGTCGGCCGCCGGTCGTTTATACGGAACCATCCCAGGAAAGGCCTGCAAAAAGAATTGCAAAGACATTTGCGATTAGAATGAGTGGACGATGACGCAGATTGGCGTGGCCACGAGCGGAAGCTTCCTCCGTGAAAGCCTCGACTCCGTCTTGGCCGGGGATACGATTTATCGTTCTCTTTTGCGTGGATTCTCTTGGTCCAGCCATGCAGGGGACGTCGGATCTGACGTTCTCCGCGAAGCGGTCGAAAGATCTTTTTCGTTCGATAACGACTGACAGCGAAGCGACTGTTATCCAAAAACGGACTGTTATCGATAACGATTGTCGCCGCAGCGATTGCCTTCATCCTTGCAAAACAACGCTTACGCCAGTATCGGCGATAATGTTGCTCTGCCAAGAAAACGAAGCGATCGCTGCCGTGATTCTCGCTGCATCGACGACGCTCCGTTCTCACGGACATTTCGCGAATTCGACGATAACTCGAAAGAAAATTTTTGCATCAAATTTTCACATCACGCTGCATTTGCATCACGAGCGTTCAATTTCCATTTGAAAAACAAAAAGAAGGTAGATCTTACTTATGGATTAAACTCGCGGATATGTCGTAATACGCGCTTTCAAACGACTCAGCCGTAATAAGATTATGATTCAGTGTTTAGGTTCTGCACTTACAAAGTTCTCGTAGTAGAACGACCCGACAGACTTCATGTCCATCTGCAACAAAGACAGGATCGGTTTCAACTAATTTCGAGGACGAGGCGCGTTGCGTCTGTATAATTGGATTTTCGAGACGGGAAACGAGAGAGGGTCGTGTCTCAAAGAAACTGGGGAGGGGTAGCAGCGCGGTATAAAGGGCCGGTGGGTTGTGGTGGTGTGTAAAAGTTGTGCCGATGACGCAGCTTGCGGCGACGTTTCCCAAACGACGACGTTTCGTTGTTGGATAACTGCAAAATGTTTCGTTCGTTCGTTCGTTCGTTCTTTCTTTCTTTCTTTCTTTCTTTCTTTTGCACTTTTCCTCTGTTCCTACTACTGGGAGCGTGTCAGAAAGACCAGCCATTGTTGGTATCGAGGACCGTGCACGGCTCGATTAAAGAGAGACCGTCATCCTATATCAGTAAGCGATCAAAATACCGGGTCGGAAAACTGTACTGTCGCCTTCCTATTGAAACCACTGATGCGCGCGCGCGCGCGCGCAAGAGAGAGAGAGAGAGAGAGAGAGAGAGAGAGAGAGAGAGAGAGAGAGAGAGAGAGAAAGAAAGAGCGAAAAAACGGAAATCGCGATGCAGCAAAAAAATGCCGATGCTAATGCCCGATCTGAAAGCTTTCCGTTCGCTCCTCACGAGATAAATGAATCTTTTCTCTTTGCGCGCGAAACCGAGAGATCAAAGAGAAAGACGTAAAGAGAAAGAGAAAAAGAGAGAGAGTGAGTGAGTGAGTGAGAGAGAGAGAGAGAGAGAGAGAGAGAGAGAGAGAGAGAGAGAAGAAAAAAAAAGAAAAGAACAAGAGGACGATCGAGAAGAGATATTAATAAAAGGCGCAGAGAAGAATTGGGAATTCGTAGAAACAAGAGGCCTCGCGATTGACCGATGCGGCAGAAAAAATTGCAACAACACGGATTCACGAAAGCTAATAGGCTTGCGGTGACACGTGGTGAGCATGGGCACTCTGGTAAATCGCCTGCGACAAGAGGTGTGCGCAACAAAGAAGGGAAAGCCAAATAAAAAAGTCTCTATATCGAGGTTTAACGCGTAATTCGAGTTAGAAGCTGTAGACGCGATGCAGAAGCTCAAAAGCTGATAGAATGAAATTGCGAAGGCGGGAGTAGGGAGGAGGAGACGAGGAGAGGCATGTGAAACATATCGTCGCAGAGCGGCACAGATACATACATATATGTATATATGTGTGTTGACACGTGTTCGCGATTGCTCACCGACAAGGGGACTCGGAGTCGTAACGACGCACGGTTACGATCCGCGGAGCCGCGACTTGCAACGAGCTGCTCGATTGCATCGCGGACAGACGTGTCCGCTCTCGTCCGCTTTGATCGCGGATCGTAATGTCGGTCCAACGGGGAAAATGAACGCGAACGCGTCGCCGGTAACCGTCCGCGCGAGAGCGTCTCTCGTTGCGTCTCTGATTAGTGGGTGGGAAATGTGCGACCGGTCATCCGCACGCGGAAAACGTCCCGTGCATCCGTAAATTTATCAAGTCGCTGAGTCTGGAGATTCCGATTCCGATGGAATGCGTATCGAGATCTTCAGAAATGTAAATCGACGCATCGCGAGAGCTATAGAATTTCTCGCCCGTTCACGCACAAATTAGACTTGTCGCGACGTGGTTTTAAAGAACAGGTGGAAAAAGAAATTTCATCGTCCATTTGTTCGCCGCGGCGGCACGAAGAATTTGAAATTTTGAAATGAAATCCTCGTCTCGAGGAAACTCGAACTCGGGAATCAACGATGGAAACGCTTCTAATACCCTAATTCCCATATCTCGTGATACATTCTGCATGCGGACAGGAGAAATCCATTTCCGTTCCGCCGCCCCGATATTACCGCGTTTCGGAATTTTTGTTCCGGAATACGCTTCTGCAACGAGAGTCCGCGCTCTTATGAATTTATACGAATTCTCAGCAGGCACTTTTTCCTTCTCCTCCGCGCGCATTGAAAACTCCGTACCGAAAATACCGAGAAGTTATGCGCGCTTTCTGGATGGGAAACCCCTATTTGTACAGCGAAAATCCATTCTCGTCCTGACGCTCCAAGTTAGAAAGTTGCACGCACGGAGATAAAATCACATCTCAAGCCTGAACGGGTATACGCCGATTGCACTTCGGGCCCTGATTGACAAGTACGAGCGGCGGAGAGACAGAGAGAAAGAGCGAGATGCGTAACACGCGATACGTAATAATATATCAAAGACGTAGAAGTAGAAAAAAAAGGGGAAAAAAAAGAAAAAAAAGAAAAAAAAAGAAAAAAAAGGAGAAGGAAAATAAAACCAAAAAAGAAAGGAGACAGTATCTTGAAGAAAAAAAAAAAAAAAAGAAAAAAGAGAAAAAAAAAGAAAGAATGTAGCGAGTGTAATGTAAGCGATCTACAGTGCTCTTTTAGCAGACTCGGGCGTGACGCCGTCACGCGGACGGCGAATTCCGGAACGATCTCGTTGTCTGGAGACGCGTCGCGGCGATGAGGGGGATCCGATCCCCCCGCGGCAAAAAGAAAAAAAAAAAAAAAAAAAAAAAAGAAAAAAAAAGGAAAAGAAAAAAGGAAACTGGCCGAGAGAAACTTCAGTCATCGTCCAGAGCGTCGAGGGGATGATCGTTACGTTCACCATCACCTCGGTAGTCGCTTAAGCACAACATGCATCATCGGCGCAAGCTCAGAATTTACACAGATCTAACGCTCCGTAGACGCAGCACCACAGTATGCGAGATACTCTCGCAGCATACCGCGAGTGCAAAGTGCGAACCTCCGGGGCCTCACGACTCGCCCTCTTTATTCCGTTTTCCGTTTCGTTTCGTGAGGGGGTCCTGACGTACGGAGATTAGACTCGATGGTCTCATCGAGCTCGCATCGAAACACGCGCGCACTACCGCATCAAGCGTCTTTCCCGCGTCCGCGGTTTTCCTCTCGATTCATCGAACGAGGAACCTCTCCCCCGAATGTTGCGACACATTTCCGGAATTGATTCCCCCGTGAAAATTTAGTGCAGCGATCATCAGTCAGCGCGCCTCCTGCGATCGTCAAGATCTTGGCGATTAAATCAGAATAAAATCTCTCTCGAGATAATGCTAACTCGCGATTAATCTGTTGGAGTATAGACGCAGGATTTGCGGGGGGAATATTAAGAAACGTTAACGTTAAAGGACCAAAGATGCACTCTTGTCGTCAAGCGTACGTTCGCACCTTTTAGGAAATGCGATAGTGCGTGCGTGTCTCGAGATGTAAGCGCGATCGGCGAGCGGATGACGATCGTGGCGAATTCCTTTCACCCGATCATGAATCCGCATCTCACCGGTCGAGAGATCGCCAAGGGATAAATGTACGTTAAATCATCATATTCGCTAACCACGCTGAACGTGCCTCTCCATGGACACGACTCTAATATGCATACATCGAACTCGCGAGAATTTCTTCCACGAGCGGCATCGGAAACGGCGTGGCTGACGATCGAAGAAAAATAAAAGTAGTAAGCGATCTATAAATACATTACGAGGCGTAAGCTCTGGTACGAACAACATTGCAACGAACGACAGTGGAAAGCGAAATCAAGAGAGAAAAAAAAATAGATAGAATCTCTAGAATTTCTTACGCGGTTGTCTTTCGATAAAAGCCAATACACGTGTGCGCGTATGACCCGAGGGCGATACGAGAACGAGCGTCACGATAATTACGAGAACCTCTTGGTAACGTCGTAAATACATCGTTAATACGCAATCCCTGGAAATTTTCTATCTCGCGATTACATAATGCGATTATGCAAACGCTCTGGTCGCGATGCCGCGCATCGATATCGTAAACGTTTGATGCCACAGACTGATGCCCGATGCGATAGTATCGACATTACGGAGACTTTGTTAATGATGCCATACGCGCAAGTTTCAGCTCTGATCGCATCGTACGCGACGACGTTGCTATCACGAATGCTTCAAATCATGACGGCGCGTACAAGATGTCGCCGATGAATCGGGGGATTTCAGAGCAACGCGATGTCTCGTAACGTTCAGGGCCACACGCGCGTCGGTCGGAGTGTTCCATTGGAAAACGTCCGTCTTTTCTTTGATTTGATGGAGAGACAGCGGGGCTCTTGTTAGAAATAAAAATGAGAAGACAGGAGCTAGAGCTCTAAGCGCGCTCGGCAGTGTATTCACAATCGCAGTAACTATACTCGTAACTTAAAGATACGACTATGTGGAACCTCCGGAAAATGGCCTGTACCAGTTTAACGTCACGGATGTCCGAAATTCACCGCGGAATCGCTCATGAATCGCAGGAATGCGAGGATCGATCGCGCCCGCGAGATTCGCGCTCGAATCTTTCCTTTTGGATAAATTCACGAGCCACGAGCAAGTACGAGCGAATATCAATCGGAATTCCACGAGATCATGCGCGGCTGCAAACGATCAGTTTTCTCTATCTCTAGCTTGACGATGTTGAAAATTCCGCTGACCGTTCGATCGATTCGGTAAACCGACAAATCACGTACCTTGGTATCGCGATATCATCGTAACATTTTTACTCTCGTTTCCCGAAACAATCTGATAATCTTGTGCAAAAGCGATTTATCGTCGCGGGACCATCAACAAGGACGCGAAGTGTCGAGAAGTCTCGCGAAAAAAACGGAATCCCTGATGCACGGCGGTCAGGCTTGAGGCCACTTTACCGGAGCCCAACTACGAAAAAGGAAAGTGTACTCCATGCATAAGCCGTGGTACCATTAGCAGATCATCATTGGAGTCGCGCATCCGCTTCTTGCCGAGCTCGATACTCGCCATACCGGCACTCTGAAGTCCTCCGGGTATCGCAGCTGCCGGCACTCCTGACACTCCGCCAGCCAACGCACTCATTCCCGTCACGTTCGTCGGCATCGTCGCCGTCTGCGTTTTATTTTTATGTTGTTTATGTTTTTTTGTTTTTTTGTCGTTTTTTTTCCGTTCATCCGTTCCGTTTCGCATTATTATGTTAATATATATATATATTTTTTTTTCGTTCATTTGTTCGTTTGGTTTTTCCAATTTCACGTTTTTTTTTGCGTGTGTGTGCGTGTGTTGTTGTGATTTTTTTTCGCCGTCCGTGATGGTTTTACGACGGTGTACCAGATTTGGTATTTATGGTTTTTCCGGTGCATCATCCCCGTGCGTCGACCACATCCGTTTCCGTTTGCGGCATCCCCGAGACGTCCCCCAGTCGAGACGTTTTTTTTTTGTTTTCCGTGTATTAACATGTTTGTACATATTTTGTTGTATCGTTGCGGGATGGCAGTGATGGCGGTGATACATACGCATTTTTGTTTCGTATATATATATATATATATATATATATGTATATATATATATTTTTTTTTTGGTATATGCGTGCGGTGATATCGGTCGATCGTGCATATTATATTCACGTTGTTTTTTTTTTTTTTATTATTTATKTTGGTAGTTTTTTTTTTTTTTTTTCCGAGTTGCAGTCGGCAGTATTTCGCAGGCGTTAATTGGCAGGTAGCGAAGCGCACGAAGGTATTGTCAGCAAGCATGTAGAAGCATCGTCAGGCGGAAGAGGGCAAGATAAAAATCAAAAAAAGAAAAACAGACCAGTTGAGGCTAAAGGCAAGAAACGACAGTCGCGAGATTATATGATATATATATATGTATATATGTATAAAAAATATCATTTCCAAATATAGTTTCACGTTTAGAAAAGAAAGAACACACGTAGTCTCTCTCATGAGTGCGTGCATATGCGGATTACGGAATGTGCGTCCGTGTTTAGCGAATTATCCGCGACGGCTTGATTCAGCGCGCTTATCAGCCAGCATGCCGCCGTTTCACCACGTGACGGTACACGTAGCACAATGTAGACGCATACGCATGCACGCACGCACGCATGTAATTCGTATGGAATTCGCGATATTCTGCGCGTGAGCGCGCGCGATCGCGCGTAAGGCGATACGCCCGCCAATAAACGCCGCGCGTATGAACGCGCGCCGCTCGAGTTACTCGCACGTGCGTCCCGAGTGACATAATTGCTCCCATTTTTCGCGGCGCTCGATCGTCCACTCTTTTTCTCTTTGTCATCCCGACTTTCCATCCGATTCTTGCGCATTTGTTCCACGCAGAAATTACAAGAAGCCCGCAAAGGAAAAAGCAAGAGAACGAACGCGTAATCTGAATTCGCGCGCGCGGAAGCACGTGAAAAGAAAGGGCTACTCGTGCGAGTAGAACACGAGTGGATCTGGTCAGACGCGCGATCGCGCAGGCTTCCTCGTCCGATAAACGCGGCCGTGAGATAACGATCATCAGCGCGTTTGTGTCGCTCGAACGGTCCCGGGGACACGTTTCCGTTGTAACTCGTTCGCTTCGTCTCCAAATTGCGCTTTATGCCTCTCTCGTTCCGCTTAGGGCGCAACGAACCTTGAATTTGAACCGTCAAAAGCTCCTCGTCGTCCGACACACGCGACGCGCTTTTCTCGCGGTTTCCGCTCCGTTTCCGGCACCGCGTTTATCGGAATTCAGTCACCTCGCTCCCCCGCGCGCGTATACACAGCGCTTGCAGAAAACGCGAGTCCCCACGAGGCACGAGTATAAACACCACCGATTAATAATGGCAATCATAATAATGCGATGATGATGATAATAATAATAATCATAATCATAATAATAATAATAATAATAATAATAATAATAATAACAACAACAACGATAATCAATAACACATAATAATCATAGCACGTTAGATGGGACCAACGGACCTGGCGTCAGCGTCAATCTGCGAGCTAGTTGACACGAGTTCGTTAATCATTGATAGAGATTAAGGGATAAGAGAGAGACAGAAAAGTGACGCATCAATGCGACGAACGTACTAAAAGAAAAGCACAAATCTTAACGATACTGAAAAATTAGAATCGGACCACGTAGGAAGGGGGGGGGGCATGTGATTAGGGCAAGGGGGTAACGTGTAATATGAAACAGAGCCGGTCCCACTTCATCGTCCGTCGACATCGGGCACTTTCGGCTGGCGTTTCTGACTGCGGCAACACCTGCAATAATCGAGGCACTCTCTCCAAGTTCATTAGTTTTGCGTCTGTCTCTCGTAATCTATATTCATATAGACATTCATAAACAAAAGATAATTATATATATATATATACACACACATATATATATATATATACACACACGCATACACGCACGCATACACACACATGTAGTATGACTTCTTTGACTTCCCGCTTCACGTTTCTCTCTCGTTTTGCGTCAACGGTCCGGTTCATCATTCGCTCTTCCCATTCGGCGTCTTGCGAAATGGAAAGGGCGATTGAAAAGGAGAGCAAGAGAGAAGGGGAGAGAAAGGGAGAAACAGAAACAGAGAGAGAGAGAGAGAGAGAGAGAGAGAGAGAGAGAGAGAGAGAGAGAGAGAGAGAGAGAAGGAAAAGTACTTGAAAAAGGCTACTAGAGTGAAGAAAAGAGAAGGACGAGCGTCTCTTCTTTAGAACCGGTAGTTCTCGTCTTTCTATCTTTGCAACACCTGAAAAATTTACGAAAGAGACATCGATTTAATTCGCTAGAACTTAATTTAAACACCATCGTTCGTGAATCTCCCCAAATGTACGGTGTTCAAGTCTAGAAGTCTCGCTGTTGTCGTTGGCATCTTCTTTCGGGGACAGGATTACAGTGTCGCATCGATGATGGTGTTCTGTAGTGTGCAATCGTGTTCTCGGTGTGCTTGTACGTGTACGCGCGCGCGCGCGTGTGTAGATATGTCAATGTGTGCATGCGCGCATATTTATATATATATATATACATATATATATATATATACATATATATTTACATGTGCCATGAAGATATTCTTCTGTACAGATCGAAGATGCGCGAGCCTATGTGCGGCTCGCGCGTGTGTATGCGTATCGATTTCAGTGATAGATCCGCACTTTTGACGTGTGCTTGGGAACTTGGTGTCGTACACTTGACAAACATTCAAATATGGCGTACCAATTCCGAAGAGTGCATTACGTCGCGACAATGCGATCCGGTGTGGCTCTCTTTGGTGAAATCGTCGGCACGAGATTACAAATGCTAATTTACTTTAATGAAATGTACGCATAATTTATGCATAATTGAAATGATCATAAATGGTTGAGTTTGGCAATTGTCAAAGGTGTAATATTCATGTTCTTTCAATCAATTGACTCTCGATATTTGGCGTTTATATCGTTTAAATTTAACGAGGCAGCTGTACGAAGCTGTCACCTCGAACTCTCAAGTCAGCGCTTGAAAATTGGAATTGGAAATTAAGAATGAATCCGATTAAAATTTATTCGCGGTATCGGGAGCATCGACGATCGGTCTGCGAGCGAGGAAGCGAAGAGAAACTGACAAAGCAAGCATTCTCTTGTGTTCCGTGGCCGCGTTTCGTTCGTAAGAAATCCACACCGGTACACGTAACCCCGAGGCAAATTCGGACAGAGGTGATTCGGTCGGTACGCGGTATGCACCCTTGGGAAATTGAAAACCACTTTTAGAGAATGAGACTTCCCTGCCAACAAGCTGGTCTGCCGCAATCGTCCATGTGAGACTTTTCCTCCGTCGTGTCCGGGTGTGGGCTGCAGGTCTTCCGCGTGACGTCGCTGAAAGTCTTTCTCGCTCTTTCTCTCTCTATTTACTCCTACTTGTTCCTTTTTCTAGGCTTTACTTCTTTTCTTTGCTCTCTATCCACCGGATGATAACGCTCGAGACACGTTCGCAATCGAGATCGAGTCCGTAGGAAATACCGGGATAATACGGCCATCCCGCGCTGCTTACGAACGCGTAACGAAC
This sequence comes from Eciton burchellii, assembly GCA_020341155.1. NCBI lineage: Eukaryota > Metazoa > Arthropoda > Insecta > Hymenoptera > Formicidae > Eciton > Eciton burchellii. The sequence continues at coordinate 2,307,272 of JAHMML010000002.1, forward strand.
TCGAAACCGCTCCGCTTCAGCCACGCTCCGCGTCGAATGTATTCGCGAAAATCTCGATTCGATCTATCATCCCGTTCGTCGACTGGAACGAAGCGTCGTTAATCGAAACCGTTGACCCCCGATCGACCGCGCGCCGATCTTTTTACGACCGCGATTAATCATCCTCGGTTTAATTGAAATAATAACGAGGATAATGAACGGCGGAGCGCGAGCCGCGGCCGTTCGATCGAGCCGCCCGCGCAGCTTTTTCAGGAAAACGAGCGGGACGACCAGACCAAGAGAGCGGGTCATCGGAGGACAACGGCGGAGGAACGGCTCCTAATTTAAATCCTGCTTTATGAACGAGTCGCGAACGAGCGAGTACGCGACGCTGTTACTTCATCCTCGCGTTCCTTTGGTTCCGGGGCTGCGAGCGATTTTCAGTCGTCACCAACGTTAGTCGCGAACGCGCCAATGTCGTCTCGCGGGAGCTAAGAGACAGATTTGACAATGGAAGTGGACAACGACATTTCATCGCTTGGCCCACACACCTCCCAACAAACCCGTCGTATCTGTTCGTTTCTTCTACTATTATCTCTCTCCTTTTTTTTGGCTGTCTTCTATGTATCTTTCGGGAACTCGTAGTGTAGCGTTTTTGTGTGGGGCAGCAAAACAGCAGCGGGGTTGGTAGCCGGGTTTCGTGCAGCACAGCTTGTCAGCAGGGTGGTGTACGTGTCATTCGTAAGAGATATCTTTCCTCAACTACAATCTTATTTACAAGGACGTGATCGCGTTCCATTACCTTCCGTTTCTCCTCTTTACGTCACGGTTCGCGAAAAATTGGCAAACTATATTCATAAATTTGTCGATTTAATTCGTATAATGAAATAGGAATGGCTGTTGAATCGATCGAATCAGCATCATAAGCACGCGCATGTAACAAGTTTCTCCATAAATTGTATGCATAGCATGTATTTATGCAAATCAATTCCGGCATATGCTGTCGGCGCCGAGACGAAATATGTATTAGTCGCAAGTAATACATATCTTTCGATTATCGTCCTTGAGATTTGAAAGGAAATGGAGCGTGCACACATAGCTGCGACAGTATTTGTATTCATTATGACCTAGGTACCGAACAGGTGATTGGTGTATTGCAACTAGTTCTTTGCACCTGGGTAGCTGCGATAGGCTGCTAGAAAGAGAGAAATAGAACAGTGGTGTTTCGGTGATGTTAACAGAATTTTGCCTCGTGTACTACTCACTACACACTACAGAAATGGCTGAACATCATACAGGAGATGTAAAATATGGACGAACACAAAAGCGACAAACATGGGACAAGAATTCTGTACGATCGTTGGGAGAAAATCAAGTAGTAATTGGAAAGTAATAATCGCTCTGTAAGAAGATCGGGAGATTATTCGGAGAGTTTCAAGATGGGGAGAAAGTATCTCGAAATAAACATGTCGATGGTGGACACGTAGGAGTCGATATCGTTCACTTGCGTTTCTACTTAACTGTCTGAAATTGGAAAGATAAATGCTAGTGATACATACACGTCATTCTTTCATGAGATATATCAGTAATACGAAGTTATTTTCGTTCATAACGTAACATTAAAACTCGCTGCAATTATTTTTCATTAAAATTATAATATATAGCTCATGTGTAATACTCGTAACCATCGAGTAACGTTCAGCGGTTCATCGTACTCCTAGCATGACTATCATCTAGCACTGCGCAACAATTGGCCAATATATTGTATGTCGCTCCGTCATTAATCTGCGTTCGCGCGCGATTACGCCGTTTGCACAAAGTTCGTAACGTTATGTGGTGGCGTTACGTAAAACTCGATACATGTTCAACAGCACGTTAAACACGTAAAACGAGTATCATAATATGTGGGGGAGGGAGATCCAACCGCGGTGTACGTACACCCAACATAGATTGGCGAAAAGCGGCGCAGCAACGGAAAGCTTCCTTTGACATAAACCCAGGAAACTGAAAGAGGGAGTGAACGTGAAAAAAAGAAAGAAAAAGAGGCTACGATAGACTGACAGAGCAAGAGTAAAGGAACTACGGGCACAGGTGATGAAGGAGGAGCGAAAATGGGAAGGAAAAGAGGTTCGTGGTGCGGAAGGAAAAAGGAGCAATGTGCGGTCGAGGGGAACATGCGTGCACTTCGAGTCTTTTTGTTCTTCGCGGTTGAATTTGCAGGAAAAGACCTTTCGAGAGTATCGTGAGAAACATCTCGATACCATTTTCCATTCATGTTTTACGATTTCGAAATTACTTTGGAATTTTCAGCCGATCAGGCGTGTCGTTTTCTCTACAGAGAAAAGTACAGTGGGACGGTGATACTACGATCGTAATGATAATCGTGCGATGTACGGCGGACAGAAAGAGAGAAAGCGGCGATCAACGGTCTGCGAGTATAAATGGAGCCAAGCGATTGATTCAGAGAAGTTATATTCGAATAAAAATGAAAAAAAAAAAGAAAAAAAAGAAAGAAGTTGAGCAATTTCTTTCCAAGCTTGTTAGGCGAAAGCGCGACGTATCATCCATCTTGTTGTTCTGATTCGCAGTTAGAAATCTAAGAAATCTGAATATATTAATCTCCGATTTATCTACATAGCTCATCGACATCGTGTTCTTAACAACACGCAAAATTGTCATTTGGCGCATTAAGTATAAATTTACGAAACTATGTTCGATTAATCGAAATAATAAATACGCGATGTAGCGAGTACACGAATAATTTAATGAGACACATTCACATGATGGATTAAAAATCCATCCATTTTTACGGCATTAATATCTCAAATATTTCTTCTCCATGAACTCTCAATAGGATAATATTAAAAATGAAATCATTCACAATTTACAGTTGCAATTTGACATGTAACTCTCCTTAACGGTGAATGCATTGCAACAACAACGAAATTCAATATCGCGGAACTCGTCATTTTCTCCTCACGACAAGCGACATCAACACCACTGTACTTTATTATTGCAGCCCAACAGTGAAAAGGATAGAGCATCGGGCGCTACTTTACCCTTTCTGACATTGACTAATTTCCAGCGAAGAGATAATTAAAAAAAAAAAAAAAGAAAAAAAAACAGAAAAAATATATATATGAAAAAAAAAGGACGACACACTTGCATGAAGCACACGCCACATGGAACGATCTGCGAGGTCGAGGCTGGAGAGAGGCAGAGAGGCAGAAAAAGAAGAAAGTAGAAAGGGAAAGAGATTATTAGTATCAACGCTTGACCCATTAAAATACCGAGCGTGGTATTTGACGTATTCGCGTCGTAATAAAATTGATTTTACAAAGATTAATTAATTTCGTAAAGATCATATATGCAATTTTGAGAGAGATCTTTCTATCATTAAACATTGTGTTTTCTCGTTATTTTATGTTAACGTAATATATTTAAGGAACATCATTCATCGACATTTTGCTAAAGTAAATTCTAGCTTAAGAAATAGCCGTTTCTTTTAAATTACTCGCATTTATCTCATGTTGATTATGTTTAATGGGGCAATCGTTGATAGAGAATGACGAAAAGTGTCGATGTCTTAGCGACAAAAATTGTGAAACGTCATTTTGAATACCTTATTTAAATATATTAATAAGTTGACATCCTCTGTGCTTTCATATCATATTTAAAGTTCTAAGCTACATCGATTAGTAACGCGCATTTCTGTCGCACAATTCACCGACAATCAAAATAAAGAGATAAGAACGAAATGGACAGGTTGGATATGTAAGAAAAAAAGAACCCAAAAGGGAAACTCTGTGTCTTCCGAGGACCCAGAGAAGATCTAGATAGTAAGATAGTGGGACTTCGTTATCACACAAAGAAGGAAATAACGGACGAAGTACTCAAACCAGTCGTCAAGTAAGATTAGGAAGAACGTTTGAGGAGGGCAGAATAAAAAAAAAGGGAAAAGATTCAAACGAAAGAGACGGGGAGAGTGAACAAGAATCGGGAGCAACAAAAGAAAGTCGTAACTGCGACGACAGAGTTAATGTTGTAAAGAAACAGGAAGAGAAAGTGAGAAATGGAAAAGTAGTAAAGATAGAAGAAATAAGGTTGAGTTAAAGAAAGAAAGAAAGAATGAAATAAACAAAAAGATACAGAGAGAGAGAGAGAGAGAGAGAGAGAGAGAGAGAGAGAGAGAGAGAGAGAGAGAGAGAGAGAGAGAATGCATTACCGCAATGCTAGCCCGAGATTGTGCGGCCTTAATGTGGGCTTGAAGGTGCAGAGGGGGGTGGAAATAGCGGCAGGGGTCCCGATTGCATCGGCCCTTGACAGCGTCCATGCAGACCGTCACAGAGCCGTCCTCGTTCGCCTGCACCGTCTCGAGGGGGTGCGCAAACCGGCACTCCGTCTCGCCGCGTTTGCACGCCCCGCGTTGAAACTCGCGACATACCTACAGCAAGAGCGAACACGCATGGCATGGCACTCTATCTATGTGGGCAAAGGGGGTTTGGGGGGGCTAAAGGCTAAGGGTTGGCTTGGCAGGGTCGGGGGCGCAAAAGTCAGATAGTAGGTGGATCGGTTGGTTGGTTGGTTGGTTGGTCGGTCGATCGGTCGGTCGGTCGGTCAATCGGTCGGTCGGTCGGTCGGTTGGTTGGTCGGTCGGTCGATCGTAGGATCGTTCCGAGATAGCCCGGGATAATAGGTGAGGCGATTGTTCAAACGGTCGCTGGCTCTCCTTCGATTACGATCGCACATTACACTGTTCGACGATGGTCTGGAGATAGATGGATGCTAGATGGATAACACAGATGGATATATACAGAGGAAGAAAGAGAAAAAGATGGGCGGTCGATTATGCTTTACTGATGAAAGAATGATGACCTCATGACCTCATAACATCGTAATGCGTCGGGTGATCTGGGGATAGTGAGAGGTTTCGATATATCTACGTCTCTTTTAGACTACATGCTGTATACGGATGCGCAAGAATTGGATTGTGGACATTCAGATAATTGAGGTAGTTCCGCGAAATGTAAATGAACACGTGCAGGAGCATTACTATCGAATAGCTGTATTCTGTATCTACCTAAACGTATAAAAATCATATTCGCAAACTGTAGTGTCATTGAGTTACAATAACTGGGAAGCAACGAAATATACAATTGTTATCTCAGTGTTGCAACCATTGCAAACTATCTTATTTGATGTACGCGATTTCGTAGAGAATATCCAGAAAAGAGATCGAATAAAGATAATTCCGGATTGACTCGAGTGGGAACAACAGATCAGCCGACATTAAAAGGGAAGTAAAAGTTTTTGACAGCAAAAGGCACGTTACAAAGTAGATCCTTCTATTTTGGCCAGAACGAGCACTGACCGTGGATACACGTTACAGCACACGCACAGTCGTGAACACGCGAAAGGTCAATTAATACCGGCCGGTAAAGCGAACAGCTTCAAAGCATGACCGTAATTTTATGACGCTTTTGAAATTTGCGCTTACACCGTAAAAAAATCATAAAAGGAAGATAGATCCGCTCTCTTCGCGGATTGATTTTACCGTCGCGATACGACAATTTGTTAAGGCAACGGGATTCTTTCAGCCGATTCTTGCGCGTTTTTATTCGTCACAGGAATTCGTACGTGAAGTATTGCTCAGCGTTTTACTCGAGCGATCTCGATGAAATTCCAGAATCTGAAATATTTAATCCGCGCAACGCTTCTCAATGAGTTCTGAATAGAGATTAAGGAAATCGATTCTTGAAATCGATTTGCATGCTGCACGTAAATTCTATTAAAACAAGATATTTATAGCTGGCTTAAATCGCGGAATATAAATTCAGTGCCTGCACGGAGCATGCAAAATTTTTGATCACACCCAAGACGTATTGGAATTTCAATAACGTGTACGCACGGTTGACACCTGGCCGCATAGAGACTATTGCTAGGCTTTCAGTTTGGCAGCCAAACTCGCGCCGAACTCGGCGATATGAACACAGACAAAACTACCTCGTTCCTTTTAAGACGTGTATGTACAGAGAAGCGACGAAACAGACGCGGAGAGAAGAGAAATCAACATCGAGAGAAAGGGACATAGGGCAATGAAAAATAAAGTACAGATGTAGATAGACAGAGAAAGAGATTGAAAGAGGAAGAATATAGAAATGAGAGTGAGAATGATGTGTAGCTAGCAACTGGATCGAACGCGAAAGAGCGTTCGCTTTGTGGACTTTGGCTCTGTTTCGGGCAGACGTTAGAAAGAGCCAACCTGACATTCCTCTCGCTTTATCGATAGTTCCCCCATCTTTTCTGGCCGTTGGTACGCCACCGTAGATTCGTGCTAACTGACCCCGTGGACTTCTCTCTATATCCGGCAATCGATTCTCTGTATCGCGCCAGAAACCGTGGTTCCTCCGTGAGCTCCTCCTGCTCTAACGGCGAGGACACCTCTAGCGGAAAAGCGGTTTATGCCACGAGCACAAAATGATCTACTTACCGGTGGGTGCACGCATGCACACGCACGCGCATACACACGGAACTCCGTGGACGATTCTCGCGAGAGTCGTCATTGCATCGCGACAGAACGCGGGTGCGCTTCGCGGATGCGACTTGGCGAGCCGCATACCCCCGCATACGGGGCTAATTCAAGCATCAGCGCAAGAAAGAGAGAGAGAGAGAGAGAGAGAGAGAGAGAGAGAGAGAGAGAGAGAGAGAGAGAGAGAGAGAGAGAGAGAGAGAGAGAGAATGGTGCTTACCAACGCCCAGAAATGGGAGAAGTTAGATCGCACTACGCTACTAATGGAGCTACTAATGGAGCTAAAATACTTCAAATAGCTGAAATCTGTCAAAAACGGCGTAGCACGCCGTTACTCGGTGCACCCTCGCCCCGCCCAATAAGGTTAGAGGATACATATAAGGGGGAGGAAGGGATAATTCTGGACGGCAATCGAGGAGGACCAGGGGGTAATATGATAAATGCCTCCACGAGCATCCTCCGGTGTATTATCAATCGGGTTAATTCCGCGTATCGTGTTAAAGGAAACTCTGCGCATGCATCATGTAACATTCCCTGTGCATTATCGCCGCGCGCGTTCTCCTATCGAGAGAAGTAGCAAGTGGAACAAGGACATCCGGCGTTCGCGAGTTCTTCTCTCGAGGTTTGCGTTGAGATGATTTTTTTACATGACAAGAAGCTATCGAGAGAAGCGTCAAAGTGTCGCGGGGAAATTTTTCTTCGTGAAAACGAGACCGGCAGAAGGCGTGCGTGCACGATCGCGATTCACGCAACGCCGAATCGGTTGGAAGCATTCGAGCGTAGATCTACTTCTCTCAAAGTGTGAGACTCACACAGAACACACTAGAGTACCATGCACAAATTATTAGCTATAGGCCAGCTCTACGCGTTCAAGCGTTATCTTATATTTTCCTCTCCTCTCCTTTCTATTCGTCGGGGATACTAACGCCGCTCTCGCTGATCGGTTCTCTCTCGATATCGAGTACTCCATTAATTCACCGGACGCGTCTTTTCCCATGTCGCGTGGCGGCTAAACGCGCTCATTCCGTAGCGGGACAATAAGCGTAACGGCGCATCGCGAGCGCGTCATTTCCGCGCGCGCGAAGTGTGCGCGGCGCTCGTTGTGTTCGCTTCAGTCTCGCGCGCGCCTTGCACGTGAATTAATTCGAGTGCACGCACTCGGGCGCTCGAGTGTAAATCGCGGGTTAAAGTGCGCGCTTTCGGCAAGCTAGAAAGCCCGTTAGGTGACGCACACGTATACAGACATTAAACAGTTAACGGGAAAGAAAGAGACACGTACACGTATCGTCGCGCGCGCGCATGCGAGTACACACATACGCTCCGCACGTGTACACGGATGACACACGAGCCGCGTGCAAAGACAAGAACACAGCTGGCTTGTGTACGCTGACCAGAGAAAAAGTTGATGTGTGTTGCGTATGTATATTGTGTGTGTGTGTGTGTGTGTGTGCGTGTGYGTGTGTGCGTGTGCGTGCGTGTGTGCGTGTGTGTATGTATCTTCGTCTTCTTTTTTTATGCGTATCGTGAGTATCGCGCGAGATATCGCTGGACGGAGACAGTGTGGTTGACACCGTGCGACTAAAGGAGCGAGAGACGGCGAATGGTTCTTTCCCGAGTTTCCCAATTAATGACAGATCGAGCGCATTCGGCGCGCGCTCTGGCAGTCGATACGAAGTAATGCTCGTAAATTTTCGCCCGAAGAAAATTACGGTTGCGGCACTTTGCGAGAAACTCGCCGGCACGTGAACGACCTCGAAATCGAAGCGGAACTTGCGGATTTCGCACGCGCCGGGAAATCGTTCCTCGTCCAACGCGCATGCGACACCCACGCCGGACGAGATTAATTACACCATGACCCGCTGTCGTTTTATAAGAAAGAAGGAAAAAAGAAGAAAAAGAAAGCACCAGTGTGTGTCTCAATCTCGACATATGGCGAAGAGAATCCGCTGCTCGATCGAGTGCGACTTGCACAAATCGGAGATCGTTGCAAAACAGGATCCTAATCTGCCATCGTATTATCCTTCCCATTGCTCGCATGTCAATCGTCAACGGAATGATTAGCAGTTTTGTCAATGATTCGTCAATTATTGCAGCGGAACTATTTCGAAATGTTTCCCGAACGAAGCGTCGCGCGCAAGATCATTGGATTCATCACCGCGAAGGTTCCCCGCATGTACACGTACGCAGATGTCTACAATTGCACGCGAATTGCCATTTTACGGAGGGCGCATCGTAAGATATCCCTTTCATTCGTAAAATTTCAACGGTGATTTTCCATGGAGAAAATTTTCTAAAACGCGTGGGAAAAGCGACGTGGAAAACAGCATTGGCGAAACGAACAGCGGCGAGCCCGGTGATTCGTCGCGTACACAGTTTCCTCGCGACAGATTCGACATAAAGTATCACATTGTTAGCAATCATAAAGGACGTGAAAAAGAGACCTACTGTATCGCAGAAGCGGCACACATATGAACGCTACAGTAGCTGCAGAGAAGGAAAAAAAAAAAAAAAAAAAAAAGAAAATGAAAATAGAAAATCGCGAAAGGAGCAAGAACTTAAAATCGTGGAACATTATCCACGCCTTTCGGTTGCGTTCGTGTAGTGTGCGTGCATGCGTGTGTGTTTGTATGCGTTAGTTTTGTGTGTATGTATGTGTGTGCGCGCTCGAGTGTGTATTTGAGTATTTGCATACGTGTAATGTCATCGCGATATATATAAAATGTAGTAGACATATATGCGGATATGTAAAAAAATGCGGCAATAAATATCAAAAATTCGCATGCAATCGCATAATGTAAAGCACCTCCTCCTAGCTGTAAAAGTAAACACATAAGTCGCTGCTCATGTATACGACAATTAATTAGAATTAGTAAATAAGTGATGTGTTTGCGGTTGCGACAGAACGAAAAATCATAAGGTACTCTGGCGCTGAAAAATGAGATACATATGTATATATGTATATACCATATATGCTCCGTAAAACCGTATATATAGATATGTACGTGTGTGTACATGTATATATATATATATATATATATATATATATATATATATGTATACATATACACGTACGCATACAGGTAAATAGGCACAAAAAAATTATATATATGTATTGCCGATATACACAACGTGAAGTACGGAAAGCTGTAAAGAGCGCATTAGCTTTGTGCAATTACGCCGAGTTGACCGTACACGCCAATTGCCATCGTCGGCGAGAGAGCGGCAAAATGCCGTCGATGAGAACTTCTTTCGCGCGTATGTATATATATATACACATGCATGGCGCACATATGGAGAAGTCCTCGAGAAACGCGTGAAACAAGCGGGCTTGATATTTCGTTTGGGATATCAAGCCCGCTTGTTTCCCGCGTTTTATTCTTCCGTATGAAATCTTGTACGAGAGAAGCCGCGTTCGCGCGCCAAAGAAGCAACGGGCGTGACGGTTTCCTACGGCTAGCCAACGAAAGTAGATGTATGCGTGTGTTTGCTACGATAAAGACGATAAACCAAATCGTTGAGACGCAAGAGAGAAAACAAAATTCGCAGATAAGATGGAAAACCCAAAAAATTAAAAAAAATAGTAAAATAAAGGGGAAAAAATGAAGGGTCGCACTGATTGGCGATTGAGGGGAAAAAAGAAAAAAAAAAAAGAAAAATGGGGGGAAGTAGAACAGAGGGACCACTAAGTTAAGTGCCGGCCTGTGAAAGAGAAACGATATGTACAAGAATGTCAGCTGCTCTTTCTCATTTGTCAGAGTACAAGTATTTGCCAGTTAACGTTAAAGAATTAGCGCAAAAGAGAGTTCGAGTTTAACATTGAGTAGAAAAAAAAAGAAAAAAGAAAAAGAGAGAAAAAACAAAAACGAAAAAAAATGGTAAAAAAAGGGGAAAACGATTGGAATTAATCGAACATCACTACTCTTCATTCACTAAAATCATTCGCCACTACGTGTCGTGTATGTCATCGTATTGCTCTCTAACTAATTTCCCTGATTGGTCAAGCTCTTATCAGCCAGTAAAGGCAGTAAAGGCGCGCGTAATAAACTTTAACAGAAACGGAAATGTCCTTCGTCAGAGATTAATGGCAGCGTATACGAAATACAGACAATAACGACAATATTTAAAAGAAGCGACGATAAATTATATATATATAAAAAAAGGGAGAAAAAAAAATTGCCCTTCTCGGCGTTGCGATTGGAGCTCGTCAAGAATAACTTCGGCCAATCAAGGTTAAGAATATTAATGTACTAGACAGAGCGAAAATCCAAACGTATTTATATATCGATATTAATAACATTATATATATATATTATATATATGTATGTATAAACAGGCAGCAAGCAATTAATTCAAAGAGCATTAATAACATATCGTCCGGGGGAGATGTGGACCTTCATGATCCATTCTTTTCTCGCAGGTGCAAGGGTTAGGGAAATGAGGGGTCATTGAGATGTCCAGACGGGATAAGTTTCGGAGAGAAATGGGCGAACTTCAATGTCGTCGTCGATATATATATATATATATATATATATATATGTATATATATATATACATATAGACAGGAGTTAGCAACGAACGTAACGGAATATTCTCGCGTGAGAAACGTTTATATGCGCAGGTTACTTGACTGATAGCCGATCACTAATCACACAATCCCGATCGTATGTCCCGATCCCGTTCTCGGATACGCAAGAAACTATTTCTTCTGATTGCAAGCGGAGTGCACTACGAAGAAAAAGAAGAAATAAAAAAAAATGAAAGAAAAAAAGAAAGAAAACAGAGAGAAAAAAGACCAAACGTCTCTATTTCCAAACGAAAAAGAAAGGAGAGACGTGACATATATAATTTCCGGGCGCATTTATTTAGCGCGCAAGTTCGTTCAACCAAAAGAGCAAAGGCAACGAAAAGAGAAAGAAAAAAGGAAAAAGAAAATAAAAAAAAAAAAAAAAGGAAAAAAAAGGACGAAATAGATAAGGAAAAAAATGCGAGAAGACTAAGATAAAAAATAAAAAAAAAAAGACATATAAAGCACACAAACTTTCTGGTCGTTAAGTGAATTTGTAAGAATCAATAAACAGTCTGTGCATCGTTTTCAGTTTCAATTATATTTCTTTTATTTAAATTCATCATCAATAAATTTCACGTGACCCGAACTTAGTGCAAGTCATCGTAGTACATCACAAATAGGTATTGTTATGATTACTAATTATCATCGTTATTGTGTGTTATGTTACCAAATATTATAATAAGTATTACCGTAAGACCAATCTCGATCGTATATTTCCGACTCTTCTATTCTGCAATTATTTAATTAAACGACATTACATTGCGTATATCCTTACTCTTTTCGTAAACGTTTCCTTTACTTAATCATAAATATCGTGAAATCGATCATGTATTATCTCGGATTAAGGATGAAGGGTGCTATCGTTCTCACTATGGTGACGGGGAATGAAAGACGGTGAGAGAGAGAGGGACAGACCGGTGCACGGGGGGTTCGATGTATATATATATATATAATGAAGATTATAAAATCGATGAAAAGAAAAAAAAAGAAAGAAAAAAGAAGAAGAAAAGAGAAAAGAAATATGTCGACATTCGTATTGCTAATTCGCATCGAGACTTCTTTCTTTCGCCCAGGCTGGAAATTTGATTGCGAGCGCGGAAATTAATCCCCGCCGAGATACGCGTAACGGTAAATCGAACACATTTGCAATAGCGATCGCCCGGATAAAACGATGCACTTTGAGAAAGAAAGAGACACCGTCCGCAAACGCGGAGAATCGCGATCGGATCTGTTGCGGCTGAATCGAAATAAGTATTGATGAGTTGCGTTTCCCTTTTGCTCTCTATCGATTTATGCGATACAAAATACAATTAATTAATTTATTAGCCTACCTACTATGTACACATATCACTATGTGCGTATGCATGGATGGACCGGCGCGTGTAAGCGTCATGTATCTGTATATGATTCCGCGTACATAAATCTCGATTATCTCGAGCGCTGCGCGAGAGCGTCCGCACTGAAAAAATCACGTTTCGTCGCGTGATGTCTCGTAAAAGGACACCTCGCTCGTTGGTGCTCGCGTGTTAACTCGGATAATCGAATAATCACGATGCAGGAATGATCATCGGAGTAAAAATCACATACACAGACACGACGTACAAGCGCTTAAATAATAAAGTCGATCGAATTGGATTGATACGATGGCTGTACGTTCATCGTTATGTCTTTGATTCTCCTTCGCCGGCTACGTTTGACAAACGAAAACAATCGTGAAATCGTTGAAATTTCAATGCGCCATGATTGCCATTCTTCGTTACCTTCGACTACGCGGGTGTTAACACTGGAACGGCGAAATTTGTCGCCTCATCAAACGAAGCGTTCTTTTCAAGACCTCTTGGAATCGCTCGTTGTGCTCGTCTCTGTAATCAATCAAATTTTTCCTCGCTATCGATATTTCGCGACAGATCGCGATCGCTCAATAATCATCTGCGGTTTCTGTTATTTTAACAAGACCGATGGTAAACTAAAACTCAGCCATCCCAGCGTTAACCCTCTCATTTCTCGAGTTAATATCGAAAACTCTAAATATCGAGAGAGAGAGAGACATTCAAATGTTTCCTTAGTGACCACGTAACGCTCAATAATTTAGTAGTATAGATTATTAAATGTTCTCTTTTTTTCGTTTTCTTTTTCTTTTTCTTTTTTTAGAGAATTTGCAAGTTTTTAATGCGTTACCTATATTCGATTATATTCGATCGTCGTGAGATCGTTGAAGGGACTCGAGTAACTATTACCGCCCTTCCACGAAGCTTATCCTAGCCGAATGTAAAATATAGATTTACATTGTTCTTTTCTCTTCTTTTTAATCAAAATATTCTCGATACGCCGTCATCGAGTGTACGACTGATCCTCTGGCGAGTCGAGTCTGCGTCTTCTACAAATAGTCCGTTATTTTCGCAATGCGAGACGCATCCCGCGGATGGATCGGCGCGAGTTTTCCGCATCGATACCGCTATCTGGGTTCCCCTCGCTCCCCCTCGCTACCTCCCCCCTCCGTGAAAAATTGCCACGCGGAACTTGTTAATTTCGCGGATGCCGCCGGGCGAGGAAGAAAGAGAGTCGATTTCCCTCCCCCGGCTCCGGGGAAATCTGCGAACTCGCGCATTAGAAAACTCCGGGTTGCGTGCGGACGTGAAAGTTCCGCGAGGCGATCCCGTTATTGTTTCTGAAACGTTTTCTCGAGCTCTACGACTGGAGAGCCCGCGTGCCGAAGGCCGAAGCAATATTACACGATGGTATCCCGGATCTTTGCCGGAGTGCGAGAATAGTCCTGTAACTCCGGAAAGCCTCGTCTCGCTTTTCCCGAAGCGCTCGTAGAAGCACGATATAATATTACGTTACGCGCGCTTCCTCCTCCTTCTCCTCCTCCTTCTCCTTCTCTCCTTCTCCCTCTTTCTCTATCTCTCTCTCTAGCCTACGATTATTTCTAGATATCTTTGTAACACGTGTACCTATACTGTAATAATTAATCCGAGAAACGGGCGTGTTTGGTAGAAGTAGAAAGACTGGATTTTGACACGGCTATCAAATGCAAAGGTCGCACGAAACGACAGCGTCGCGAGATCAGATTCGTGCCTCGGAACGGTGCGAGGCGGAAGATAAGGCGAATACGACACGTCTTCGTTTGCATCGCTCGGTGACGACGTTTTGATGACCCAAAGAAATCAACGATAACGTCCTCCCGCGCGACAAAAACCGGCTCCGATGGCCATCCGAGTCTGATAAATCTCCCGATTTTCGTATGATGTATCGGAAATGCTGGCGATCGTCGCGCGTCATGGTCCATGTAGCGGATCGAATCAATCTTGGCATTTTCGCGGGCAAGTGACGCAATCGGTCGTCAGATACATCCTGAAACGTATGAAATAGAATGGAAGATTGTCCATCCAGGAAAACGGTAGAAAGCTTGACGGACTAATTCATGAAATTTCATCGATCGATAATCGGACAATCAACATGAAACGTTGACAACTCAACACTGTGTTTCCTCGAAAATACGTGTCCAGCTTGTGATATGTATCCCTCTCGCTCTTTTCGGCAAATGCATCAACGACGCAAAGCATCGTTCCAAAGGAAAATACATTTACGCCGCGGAGTTGCAAGGTAGGAAATAAAAGAAAGAAAGAAAGAAAGAAAGAAAAAAAAGAAAAAAGACCAAAAACAAAACAAAAGGAAAGAAAGAAAAAGGAAACTCGCACGCGCGAGATAATCGCGATTTCACGCGAGATAATCGGCCGCGCATTCGCAAAAAATCCATCCACTTCTATCAAGCAGCCGCATATATATATCCCGCTCTTTAAAAGCTAATTGTAATTAGTCATCACGTTTTATCGTTGCCTTTTATAGTTACCTGAACCCTTACTCGAATTTACAATTTCCTCCATGCTTTTAGACCTTTATGTCGCTCGCGACCGCTAGGAATCTACCTCTCTACGGTGCAGTATCTCTTAAATTAGAGTTGCTTTGTCGCCACGCCTCGTCGCATACCGATACATTACCGCTCGCATGAGTCGCGGATCGCTTCGCGTCTTGTTTCTGTCGCCGCCTCTTCTCGAAAACTACAAAATATATATCCGTGAAATCTTTGTCCGTCTCGCAATGCGACCTTTCGTTCTCGCCGCTCGTCGCTTCTAACGACAGCGGCCTGCTCTCGTCACGATCGAGCTCGCTGAACGATCTCAAAATATGCGTTCGCAAGTCACTCGCTGAAGTATCGTCAAGTATCGCGGGATTAATCGCCGCTGCGATCGATCTTGGGATCGCGGATTCCAGTTGGAGCTAATCGCTCTCGGCTAATCGCCGACTATGTCGCTCTAATTTCAATGCTACGTTCTCTAACGCTAAGCTACATGTTTCTCTTTCTCGCTACTACGATCGAACACGTGACATCAGCGTGATTGAGTGAGCGTATAGAAATATATAGCGCTTTGTAATCCTAACTCTAGACACTCCGAAGGTTGACACTCTTGCAGTTGCAGTCGTCGCGCCCGTCACGTGTTCTCCCCGAAAAATGTTCCTCTCACCGAATGATTTCCAGCCCGGGATCTATCGATCTACTATGATCGGCGGTATGACCGATCGATGCGTATCGCGCGATAAACGTAAGCTGCCCGCCTCTCGCGCACGTAATCAGATCACCTTACGGATCCGCGCGATACAGTAAATTACAGTAATTAGCGAGCCGGCGCGTCTAACCGAACTGCGAAATCAGGATATTCCCGGTGCAATTTCATCCGTTGTCATCGTTACGTTCTCGTAATCACCGCCGGCGGTCGGCGTTAACGATCGATCATTAATCCACCCGATGCGCCCGATTCGCTGAGAATGAGGAAAAAATTGGGAATGAAGAAAAGAAAATGCGGTAAACGGAAACGAGAAGACGGAAAGAAGCGACGCCGCGGCGCCGACACGTGTCTCGATGGCGTCGGGCAATCCGAGCAATCGTCGACGTCGTCTCGACGCTCGCGAGCCGAAAGTCCGCGCGAGTCGCGTCCCGCCTGCCTCTAATAATACGCGTGAACGTAAATGAGATTGTGAATGGGGTGATGATGGGCGTGCGGGTTGTGCAGGGGGGTGCACAGGGACGTCGTGGTGATGGTGGTGGGGGACGGCGGATGATTGACAGATTGCATCGTGGATACGGGCGACACCTGATTGGGGGGACCGGCCGGCACTTGGTACACGGTATTGGGCGCGGCCATCGGGCACCTTGAGGCCCCGGCTGCGCCGTGTTGGGCCCCATGCTGTTGTTGTTGTTGTTGCTGTTGTTGTTGTTGTTGTTGTTGTTGAATGTAGTTTGGTGGTAGACATACCTCGAGGCGGTCGGTACGTGGCATCTTCTGCGGCATCGCAACTGTCTGCGGCACCACGCCGAGCGGACTGCCGACACCCGTTGGGTCCGCTGGGCCCATTATCGCCGGCATTATCGGGCTGGGCGCGAAGTACGGGCTGTACGTATTGCCAACCTGCGGCATACCGGTCAGGTACGGATTCGTCGCCTGCGAAAACACACCCGGAAGATATCCAGGTAACACATATTAGAACACACCTGTCCCCCGCCTGCGCTCCACGCGCGCGATTGTCTTCCGATCGTGAACAACCGTGAACGCGCGTACTTAGCATTCTGTGTCGCGAACAGGGTCTTTGGTCCATTGTGCGAGTGCAACGAGGGGTAATATCTCTCGTTGTAGAAAATCGGTTTCTTTCAAAGTTTCTTTAGAGATGATTGCTCGCTGAGCAATCCCCGCTGCTTCTTCTCAAGAAGCATCGTCGTCCTCCTGCTCGCACGCCGTTACCATTACCAAATACCCTGTGTGTAAGTCTACCGTTTCTATCCGTGTGAATATTCCCCGGTATATCAAGGTATATCAAGGCTTCGCGAGCAATGCCGCTGCATAATGTTTATCAACTTTGGTACGCGCGATATACATACGCTCGAAACCTTCGCCGTGCTCGATTGTAATAAATAAGCAGCGCTATTAATAACTGATAATAGTCGCATATAATGAAGGAGCTTGCAAATTACCATATTACACTACGTGACAATTTTGAACTAATTAATTGGTTCATTCGTAATATTCGTAATGATAAGCAAACTATGGACTTTTACAGGAATTAGTAATCTAATAGCAAAAGTCAATGGAAACTCAAATTAGATTAATAAATCGTAATGGTACAGAAAGAGAGATTTAGTACAACAGCAATATGTAAAATCAGAAATTCAAACTAAAGAAACACAGGTGTTTCAAAATAAATTCAATCGTTTTTAATATTAGCGCGATCTAGAATTAAAATATAACGGAGAATAAAATGGAAATTTTATTCGGCAGGACTGCTATCCATTTGCACATTCAAAGCTTTACGCTATTTGTACAGCTATTGCAAAGCTGTCGTAGTGCGAAAAATATCGCTCTTGGCGGACGGAAGTGATTCTTGAGGAAGGCTTAGATGCGACAACGATGCGACCAGAAAGGATTAACTAAACTTGAGTCAAACGAGCTCTTTCTCTCTTTCTCTCTCTCTCTCTCTCTCTAATTCGTCCAGAGACGAAGAGAATCTGCAAAGAAAGAGCACCGCCTCGTTCGCGGATCTCGCAAAGCCTTAATCGTCCTTTTTTCCCCTCACTCGTGCCCACCCCTTCGCTTTTAACGACAAGCGTACGTTTCCATACGAAGCGTTTGGTTTTGCAGTGAGCGCGGGCTTCCGGAAGCGAAGGCAGGTAATTTCAAGCATAACCGAACGAGCCGTACCGATCTCGTTCCTTCTTCTCAAAAGCCCTGGGAGCTTTCGTCACTGTAACGAAGCTTTCGGACACGCGGCCGGGTAATCGTTGGAAAATAGCTCAGCGATATTCACGATCGGACGTTAGCGTCATCAATCTTTCGGCGTGTCGAGAACAGGGATCTCATTACGGGCATGTAATTATCATCGTATGATGCCAGCAATTTCCAATCCCGAGATTACCGTGCCTTGCATCCATCCTCGTCGCGTCTTTGACTCTCACACGGGCTCACAAGCTCACATTTTATTCAAAACGCCATTTCTCTATTGTGCGTTAATTATATCTCACATTAAAGTGTCATCGTGCTTCATCGTACGCTGTTAAATCTGAATGGGACAAAAAGAAAGTACTTCGGCGACACGAAACCGACATTGTTTCGTTTTCAGAGTCAAAGAACGCGGCGGTGTATCTCACATGGCCGCATGCTTCTTTCTTCTACAGGAAAACTCTGAGAGAAACACGTCTCTTCTCATTAATAATAAAACCAATAGAACACTTTATTCAAAGCATGCAAATAATAAAAGTTACTCGACTCATTGTGCGGCAGACTCTTAAAATAACTTTAAGCTCTCGAATAAACGCTTACTAATTACAGGCGTATTGCTTCGGCGACTACGGTGGACGCAAATTCAACGCGGATATGCAACAGTGGTAAAGGTAAGCGCGAGGCCTATCAGAAATTGCGGACAGGTACGAACGATCGCCGTCACAGAGTCGCAAATGACGGCGCAAGTGACGGCCGCTTTTACGTCCACCGTTAGTCAGCGCGGCATTGACTCAACTAAAAAATTAGTGGAAGCCAACCAAAACCAGGAGTTACCATAAAGGCGTGGGTAGCGAGAAGTTGCTGCTGGATTTGCTGTTGAAGGTGATGGTGTGGTGCCGGAGGTGCCGGTGCCTCCTGTTCACCAATGACGTAATTGGAGAACACACCAACAATCAACCACAACCACGTGAGCCACAGCGGCAAACATAGGGGACAGACAGGCAGTCATACGAGTAGTACAGGGTTCGATGTCACGATAGCAACGACTATGAATGTATGTCATGAGTAAAAAGAGACCAGGGAGGGCGGACGTTAATGACGAGGCTCGTTAATTTTTCGCCGCCAAGTCCGGGAAAGCGGCGAGCTAGCGACGCGGCGCACGCACCCGCGCCAGCTCGCCGCGGCTCCCTTTGATTTTGGCATTTCGCGCGCGGGAGCGGCGGGATTCGGAAAAGCGACGAAAAAGTTCTGCCGATCGTCCAAGATTTATTTGGCTCGATCGAAGCTAGCGGCGGCGTGCCAGCGATACGGCACGCGATGTCGCGTGAAATTCGGACGAACCGACGAGACTTCGCCGCGCCCAAACGCTACCTTATCGTTCGGAGGTTCGCCGTGTCGGCACTGCGCCTCCCCCGTAATTAACGAGCCCTCCCTCCCGGCGAGTGATGAATACGAAAAATACGGGGACTGTTTGACAATGAAGATCTAGTATGTCCAATACACCAAGAATTCTTAACGTGCCTTTCATGGGCCCTTTGGTCATCCGACATTGCGGATCGATTATAATTAGACGCGAGAAAGGGCCCATGAATGAGATAAAAACAAAGATAAAATTCGTTTACACATTTATCCCGAATTTGTTTTGATTTGAGAACAGTTGAAGCGTATATTCTCGTGATCTAACAAACTAACAAGAACAAAAAAAGAAATAGAAATAAACATTTGGAATCTTTGAGAGGAGAGACTGCGACATAAGGTAAAAAGACTGCGAAATGACCGATCTACATTAAGACAAGATATCAAAGAGACTCGATTCTGCAAATTGACTGTCCATCAAGATATGCGGATAAGTCAGGTTTCTCTAGGAAGTAGGGATGACACTGACCAAAAACACATGCGGCGTGCTGAACTTTAATTCTCAACGATTTTATCTCTCGGTGCAATGTCCGCAAGGAGGAGCGCAGGTAAATATGGACGGCGAGGTGGTAAGCGCTTGCCGGGCAAGCGTTGTCAAGTATTTCCATCCGAGGTAATCGCGCGTGATCGCGGCGTATGCGAATGCAGCTTCTTCGCGACCTTCTTCGCCGTCCGTTTTCAGCTCTGCTGATAGATCAGACGAGAAAGCGGGAACAACACCACCGCGCCGTCGACAATCTACACAGCGTCATCGCCTAACGAAAAGGGGGTGGGGGGGGGTGTGTGTGATCTAGTGGTAACCCTCGACTAAATACAGACAAAAATCAAGATCTCTCGATTGTGGTGAAATAAAGTGTGTGAATGTGTGGACAGCAGAAGACGTGGTGCAACGATCGTGTGTTAATTCTCATTTCAGACATACCACTGCTGGTACCTGGCCAGGCACGAGAGGCTGACCCGGCGTGAGGCCCTGCTGAATCTGCTGCATCAGCGCGTTTTTCAGCGCCAGGTGATTGCGTCCGTTTATCAGGAGTTGGTCCTTCAGATGCTGCGGGGGATGGAAATATTTGCAAGGTGGCTTCTCTCGATTACACCGGCCCTGAAACAAATATGTAAAACGCGCTTGAATGCTATGCCCCGTTCGATGTTGGATTATACGGTACGATTATACGCATAATATCTCACGCATTCTATGCGTGAAAAAGATGTAAATTTGAATTTTAATAATTAGCTAGAGACTGCGCGTTATGTGACTATGGAGCAGCGATACATTAAGCCGCATAATGTATCCAATTAAAAGGAATTTATTGAATTAATGATATCACCGCAACATCCGCCGAAATCGATTTTCAACGAGCAATTATTAAAACGATAAAGTATCACTTCCCGTAATTCGAGCGTCGGACGATAAAATCGAATTTCCGAGTAAATTTACACATTGAGCATTCCGGTTTATTCAGTTTATTTGGAATTCAAGCATTATACCAAATAAGAAACCAACGCCGAGCGCGTCAGCAATCATATCGCAAGATATAACAACAACGCATTCTCGCGGCCATAATGATCGGCAAGATATCCGATACTCGCTGTGCGCGTATATAATAATGCGCATACTAATTTCCCAATGACAATGCATTCGTAATAATCTTACGCTTGTGCGATTGCACGTGTACACGCAGGAAGCGCAACGTTACCTCGGCGAAGTTGCGAAGCGTAACGCCACAATTTATCTGCAAACGAAATGCACTCGCGGTCCATGATACAGCTAATAATA
Source organism: Eciton burchellii (assembly GCA_020341155.1). Taxonomy (NCBI): domain Eukaryota; kingdom Metazoa; phylum Arthropoda; class Insecta; order Hymenoptera; family Formicidae; genus Eciton; species Eciton burchellii. Next base: position 2,328,307 of record JAHMML010000002.1, read on the forward strand.
TCCGAGAGCATCCACCTACCGGCATCCACCAACCACCCCGCCGTATCGGGTTTTCGTTTACTCCGCCTTTGCCTCTCGCTCGCTTTCTATCCTCCTCTCCTCGTAATTTGGGTGTCGGAACGAAGCGTAAGCGGTATACGGGGGTAAGTTGCGGGCGCGAGGCCGGAATACGGAAGTGGAAGCGCAAAGGGCGTCAGAGCGGAAGGAGTGCCAAGACAGGCGGAGGAATGGAAGACGGTACCACTCGCGGAGGGTGGAAGCATACCGCGGGGGATGAGGAGAGGTCGCGCGCGCCCGGTGTTAGGGGGACCGCGATACCGGCAGCTTGCTGGCAACTATATCGAGTTACGCTTCGCCTATCTATCCGTCCAACCTTCGGATCTCTCACCACGGCTCTCCCTGGTTTCCTCATTCGTCCAGTTTCCATTTTTCACTCCCTTCCCCCATTTTGTACCGGATGAACGATGTTTTCGATGTATACCAGCCATCGACGCGGCTACTTGTTCGTTTCCGACTGATGCGAACGCAAGATTTGCAATCACGGTGGAAGAAGGGAGGATTCGGGGAAAGATTCATTTTTCCGAAAACGATGAATGCAATACGATCTTACGAAAATGATTGCGGAATCTCAAAACGATAAAGAAATGGCGCGTAAATGGCTTCCATAAGAAAATATATCGTTCGGATAAGTTACGGCGACACACAGATATTTCTATTTGCTTTACGCATTGCTTACGACATTGCTAATAAGTCAGATTATTGACGAGATTCCGACAAATTGAGACACAGAGTGACAGACAAAGAGAACGAAATTATAAAGAGAAACAGAAACGAATGAGATTGCTTTCATGATGAATCGGATCATCAGGTGGATAGTGGACATCATTGTTGGTGGGCAAAGTGAAGATCGTACCACTCAAGCTAATATCAATCCTGCGCTATTAGCTATATGTCTGCTTCAGAGGATTGCAGATTGTACCCGGGCAAGGACATGATCTACGCATGGAGCGACGCCAGTTGTTCTGCACAGGGCCACCTTTGTAGCTAGCCGAGTAACAGTGATCCAGGAACTGGTTCCGGAAAAACGCTGGCATTATATAGCTTCGACGGATTTTGCCACACGAGGTGTGTCGCTCGACGATCTAATTAGACAATATTAGTTCAGGTAAGACGTCTATATAAGGCCGACAGCTAGCCAGGTATTTTCTTACGGAAATCCAGTGGCTTTCGGTAATAGCGGCTTGCGCGCGTAAACTCCATCGGCGAAGGGGAGAACTGATGAGGCAACTGCGCGGCCGTCAAGGGATAACGGTGGATCGTGTTGGCGGCAGGACGGGCGCTCAAATATCGCTTAATTAAGCACATTCGAAAGTTTTGAGGAATAATGTGTAGGTACCCGCCACGAGAAAGTTTCGGCCCATTGAGAGGAAACATCCCGCCGACCTCATCGTCTTCGCCATCGTCATCGTCGTGACGTTCTCCACGGGAGTCGACCTCTCGTTGACACGGGACGGTTTAAGCTCGACTAATTGCACGAGACAAGATTCCCGTTCGAGCGCTTGTTCGTGACATCGACCATGCGGCGTGTACGACGCGTGTCGTGGATTCTGTCCGCGCTGGAGAAGCGTTTGTTGCCTCTGCGCGAGTCGCTGTATTCAGCTCGTCTACTCTTCTTTTCAATGTAATGAGAGACCAATCGGAGACCCGCAACAGTCGTTCAGGCGATCCGGAAAGTTTCTCATTTCTCGCTATAAGCTTGACGATAAGTTAGAAAAATGTATGATATAATCGGAGAGATGAAAAGGGCAAGAAACATCGAGGGATCCGAAACTGCAAAGCTCTTAGAATATCATGGAACGACTGAAGTTGAACGTTGAGTCTCGGCGTTATTATTTTGATTGTTCTTAACACGTAAATATAGATACTGTCGACGTAAATTATTTGATATCTTTTCGGAAATCAGCGTCGAAAATGTCACTGTCAAACTTGTTGCGTAATAAGAGTATCACGCGAACAGATCATTCCGAGACATTAAAGTTTCCACAGTTCTAAATACGTTAGAAATAGCGTTAACCGATAAACACGATGCATATAGTAAGATAAAGGGTCTATCGATAAGAAACGATACTCTACGGGGAAACGCGCGAAATACTCCCCTATAATTTTAATGAAACTTTAATGGTACTTAGAGATTACCCAACTCTTCAAAGTCGGGTAATCCCGTAAATTTCGCGCATAATGATGCAATATTTCACAGATGTTTTAACGAATTGTTTCACATCTAGATTTAATTTTAATGTCGATGACTCGTTGCAGACGTCTCTCGAAAACGGGATTGCGATCATCTTATTTTTTATGAGGCCATGATGAAGTTTGATGCCCGAGTTGTAAAACCGAGTTATAAAAGTAACGCGATATCTTAAAATCTGGCAATACCTCGAGCGCTATTTGAGAATTCCACAGTGTACATATCGAAAAAGCCATTTTCCCGAGTCTCGGGATACAAGTTCGCGTGACGCGAGCTAATAAATAATATTTGATTTCATGTTTATCCGCTTGAAGGGATGACAGAAGGCAGCGCATTCGGTATTTTTATATTATCAATCTTGAGAAGGCATTAACCTTATTACATCGTAATACGACGTAATACGTGATAAGGAACGCTTGAGCCCCGCTAACAAGATCCCACTCCTCTCGAGACTAATCTTGAGTACAGTCTAGATAAACAAGGCTTAATTCTGTCTCTGTTTAATGCCATATGACATCTCTCAAGATTTGTACGAAGCGGTGCGTTTAAATATCCCGATCGAAAAAGACGAGCTCTCTCTCTCTCTGTCACTTTAATGCCACATTACGGCATTACTTCTTAACTCAAGATTTGTATGGCTGTGAGGAATGCGTCTAAATGAATTTAAAATGAGAAAGATGATCTCTTCAGAATTATTTTATGCGGATGAAACACGATTGCTCATCGGCAAATGTTAAACTGTTGCACGTTATTATCCGGATATATTTCGCGATTGGATCGGAACGCTCGTCGCCGTAATAATTGCCGTGGTATATTCCGCAAGGATATATTATGCAGAAATGTAAACGATAAACGCTGGCAAAATACGAGGACTCAAATAAAATAAAATGAAATTAAAAAAAGAAAAAAGGAAAAGGGGGAAAAAAGTTCAGAGAGATTGATATAAACGGGATAAACAGAATTCACGTTCACGAGGAATTATGTCATTGAGATTTTTGCATCGGAGCTGAAACAGCGAGCCAATCAACAACCACGGTCAGAGAGGTTATTCGACAAGGACGGCCTATCGAGCATTTAATAGTATTAATTACCGCACAGTCAATTATTTATATATTACATTATCATAGAAATCAATATATCCGCGCACCAGAGTCTTCAATAAACGGTCACTAGCAATCACTAGCATTTCACGATTGTCATAAAAAATTATTTTCTGTCATTGAGAGAAAGAGAGAGAGCACGCATTCCGGCTATTTCACTCGCGTCCATCCGAAATTGAAGTGTTTTGCAGGCGTTTACATTCGTAATGCGCACTTGAATCAAATCAGATACATCAATATTGTCAGTGTTACAGAACAAGTAGAATATGAATAAGCCGAAAAGGTTAAAAGGCGAAGCAAAAGTCCAATCAATATCAAGGCAGTAAATAATCTCCAGTCGTTCGTTCCTGGACAAGCCGGTGGCGCGAAACGGATAGGTGTGCCAAGGCCAAAAAATACTTCCACCTCGAGCTCGTGCTACGGAGGCACAACGAAGGAACTCCTGTGCCTTCATTGTTTCGACCTTCCGGCGATACAAAAGAAACACCGTAGACGGACGCTCGAGAGACCGACTCAATTACAGTCGCTGAGCGACGCGATAATTGGGATCAAGATTGATTGTCTGCCTTCCTTACGCGCTGACCTCCCACAAGTATACGCAGCTACATCCGAGAGACTTGCATTTTCTTTCTTTCTTTTCTTTCTCCCCCCCCCCTGCCTCCTTTCCTTTCCGAGTCTCACATAAATAAATCAGAGACGCCAGCGTGGAAATGCGTTCCTTCCGGACAGGATGCGACTCCGACTGTTTGTTGAACGCTCTTATCCCGCGATCAATTCTCTGGCATGTGCGGCAAATCCGCAAATCTTAATTGCAGCTCCGGGGATCCGTAAATCGGGACAAATTCATTGTCCCCCTGTCGGGGATTTTGTTGCGGCGATTGCGAAAGAGCTATCTCGAGGTATCGCGATTTGAAAATATCTCGAAACACAGGCCACAGATTTCGTTGATCGATTCGATGCGCAAGCTCTAATTTTATTGTGAGCGATTTCATCACTCGCAAGTCTACGCGATCTCCTCTCATACGAACAAAAACGGATTTGCTTGAAGATAATAAGCTGCGCAATGACATTGCAATCATCTAGAAAGGCGAGCAGAATCTTGCTCGCCGTTGATGTCTGCCGAGCGACATAAAAAGTTTTATCGGTGTCGATGTCCGGTTGAAAAAATTACGAGGATCGCGTACACGGAATAAGGAGTACGACAGTAAACCTGGCGACAATAATTCGTCATCGCGCGAGAATCGTTTCAGTCGTCCAGCCATGTGCGGAAAAAAGGAAAACCTACGCGCGGGGACATTCGCGAAAATGACTCGACAGCGAGACGCAGGAGAGCATAGGAGCGCGGAGAGGGTGGAGAGGGTGGAGAGGAATGGTGCTCACTTCATAGCGGCGGGAGGTCGATGTCGAGCAACCTTTTTCACCTCGATAAAGCCCTGTCGTCGAAGGTGGCCGACGAACACGATCCTTCAGACCCGGGCTAACCCCGTTTTATAACCCCTCACCCATCGTCGCCCGCTTCCCACCGCCCGTCGCCGCCCCCGGTCGCAATCCTCCCGCGCGCACGGGAGCACGCCGAGAGGGAAAGAACGCGTTCTCGCTGTCGGAACGAGCACCGCAGGCACAATGACAGAGAGAAACTATGCGAATCGCGAGCGAGCGAGCGAGCGAGAGCGAGAGAGAGGAGGGATGAAGCTTGGTAGACAAGGAGATGAGCAGGAGAGGGACGAGAGTGTCAACGGTAGATGGCACACACCCGTCGAGCCGTTGCAAGGGGAGGCGGAACGGGCGAGCGAGATTACTAGGATTTGCGCGTAGATTTGCATATCGATTTTCCGGGCGGAACAGTGTCGTATGGCGGCGAGCCACGATGGCACACGATTTTCCTTAATTTCGCCGTGGGAGGTATCCGCGACATTAGCCCGGTGGCTAACAGCTTAAGCGCGGCTGTTTCACGGCACGACGATGCCGTTTCGGATCGCGCGCGTCTCGAAATTACCGCCGGTAATTTTCCCGCAAGAATCGTGGGCAGGTGGGGTGGGTGGGAAGAAACGCGCGAGGGATGAAACTACCCGGCGTTAAAGAAGGATCTTTCGGGAAAGGGGGAACGCGACTCCCGCATTTCCGCCCAGGTCGGGTATACATATTACGGTCCTGATTTTTCTCATATCGAGTATCTCTCCGACAGATAAAGAGGAGGACACATCTTTGCGCACCGTGTGCGCTCTAAGAGCGTATCCTTTGCGTGAACTTTGTTCAAGATTCGACAAAGTTGCTGTTGCTGGCATCTTCGTAGTAGGGAAGGGAAGGCAAGCACAGTAATTTCTTTGTGCCGCGCTCTAAGATCTTCTCAGGACGCGATGAATCGTGTCTGTGAAGCCGAAAAACGCTCGTGACGAATCTCGTGGACGATAGAGCCACGAAGTGAAAGCAGAAAGAAGAAAAGAAATGCTAGGAGGAGGAGATGCCGCGGTTAATTAGCCTCGAAGAATAATCGGCGTGTAACGCCGCGCGCAATATAAACTACTTCCATGTAAGACATCTTAACTGTTCGCTTATTCCGCAATACCCTTTCGCAAGAGCCAGTAATCGGATCAACGACGAAGGGGCATCGACGAAGAAGATATCGAGACAAAACTACAGGACGTAACCGGCGGATATTGGCACGATGATAGGCCAGATTGAGAGGAACTTTGTTATCTGGATTACTTAGGGGAGTGGAAAAACATTGTTCCCTGATCGAATTTACGGTATCCATGTATATACACGCGGAGGATCCTGATGATCATTCTTCTAGAATAACCGCAAATACCAGTTTCACGAAAATTCTCTCGTAGGCCGCGCGATTTCCGCACATTTATGAATATCACATGTAGACACGTAAACGCGTAACGATTAACACAGCAGGCTACTTTTTGTATACTTGTTGTACCGTGCAAAACGCAACCGCGATGTAGCAAGGTGTGTTATGACTGCATCGGCATGAATAACTTTGCATCGAATCAACAGAGAAATGAATTACTCCGTGTAATTGCTTCGTGACCTCGTGACATGACTGATACGTACATTACCGGGCAAGATCTCGTCCTAATTTCCGTAAGAAGCCGGCGAAGGCGAGCGGCGCATCAGGATTCGCCAAAGGGCGGACCGCCAGCCGAGAGCCGATTGCGGAGGCTGCAAAAAAGCTCGTACACGGCTGGAAAAACGAGTTTCAGCGGGATTTCGCATTTTGCGGAGGGCAGACAGCGGCTGGACGAAGGGCGCGTCGCTGTTGCGGAAAAGTCGAGAGGAGGCAGCGGCGAATGGAGCAAGAGAGTCGATGACACGATGTGAACGGCGAAAAACAGTCGAGACCGAAGTGGACTTGCATACGTGCTCCCCTCAGCAAGGTTTGTCACGCTCCGATTCGGGGTTTTGCGGTCGCGGGACTACCACCGTCAGGCGGCATTCGCTCGTATCCGCTGAAACCATCCCCTTGGCTCATTCGTCGAGAAGTCATCCTCGTGGAGGAGTGAATCCCCGGCGTTCCCCATCCCGCTCTCTCACGGACGATAGTGTTTTAGCTAAGACGAACCGGCCGGTTAATTCGAAAAGTGGCGGCTCTCCTTCTCCAGCTCCGCGCGCGCGTTCTGCTCTCTTCTCTCACCCCTACGATCGTCGCAGCCGTCTTGGAGTACCCGGATGTCGGGAGAAAGCCGGACCAAATGACATTAGGGGTCTCGTTTCATTACGGCGACGGACGTGAAAGCACAGCTGAGTCAGTGGCTATACCCCCGCTGTGTAAAAGGAAGTCCGTTCTCTTCTCTTTGTTTTTTACCCCGTCCCCCACGCGCTCCCTCCTCCCTCTTTCCCTTCTCTCCTTCGCCCCCTGCTTCCGCCACTGCTCCTCTTCCTTCTCTATCTTCTCTCTCTCTCTCTCTCTCTCTCTCTCTCTCTCTCTCTCTCTCTCTCTCTCTCTCTCTCTCTCTTTCTCTCTCCGTCTTTTGGAGAGCTTTACGACGCTACAATTTTCTTTTTGCTTCGGGGATTTTCATTATATCCCGTTCTTCGTTGCCAAGACCTCGTCGCTTTCGTCAAACTGGGGAAGGCTCGGCCAGTTTTCGAGTCATCATCGAGAATCGCATGCTGGAAAGTTCCTTGGGATACGCAGAGTACTTTGAAGTCCTACTTCCTGCAAGTCTCGTAGGTAAAAGGCTCAGGTAAGATCCTATTACGCCGATCTGCCCGCGGTCGAGAGATTTTGACGAATAATTGCTTCAACGATTGTCTCGACGCAGGTGATTTCATGATCGTTGTACTCGCGTGGAATCGTTATCCTAGCTGATATGAAAGCCACGTATCGTAACGAGTGTAGGGTCCCTCTGTGCGAGTGTAGAGGAAATATCTGCATTTTACGCGAGGTTTACGCGAGGGAAGGAAAACGGCGGCATTAAAAAGCGATTAACAAGAGCTTGCCAATGACGCAATGCTTTTCTAGTCTCGCGCGTCTCGCGGTGTGCATGCAACGGCGGCGAGGTTCTATTTCCGAGACGCGACACGATCTCGGCTCTAACGATCCGGCATTATTAACGGCGCACTCTCTCGCAAACGACGGCACACTTCTCGGCTAAATTGGTGGAGGACGCACGAGCGGGCGTCTTCCACACGGACAAATTTCGACGTGGCGTTGGGCGCTCGCGCGCACCGACGTGTCAAGTCTGACGGCGACGGCTCTACACGGTACATATTAATGTGTAAAAGTTAATCCCGATACCCGGGCGATCTCTTATGTAGATCACGAACTCTATTAGGTCGAGCCTGGTGGGATCTTGACGTCGCCTATATTAGTTTCGAGCCCCCTTGGAGCGAGCGTGCACTCTCGTTCCGCGTCAAGACCTCCGGCGCGATTCTTAAAGGAAGTCGCGCAAGCTTGCGCGTATTGCCACGGTATTACATGCAGGACATGATGTAATGGAGACACTCGATCGGCATATGAAGCACGCCAGGAGGATAAAGTTGATGTAAACACGGCGCGCAGCCAGTCCGCTTCGCGAAGGCGTCGAATACGTCGTCTGCATTCTAAGTATCTGCGAATTATTACTCTTTCGTTGGCGGTCGTGTACGTGCAGGCCTGCGAGATTTATTATCATCATTGTCTTGGAAATCATCGTTGAGCTCGTTGCCATCGTTACATACATCCCGATAATAATGATCTCGATTCTTGCAAACTTTTATCTCGACGCATCCTGAGCTGTATGCTGATGACGGAACAATGAAATGTCGGAAAAATGTTGACAACGTCAACAGTACGCACCCGTGATGCTTTCCAATTCGACCGCGAAGAGCTTGGATTTATAACGACAAAGTTCCATCGGTCCCTGCGATATCAAGACTCAATTGATTACCACTTTGACGTCGGTTAATCCAATTAAGAGAATAATGAGATTGCGTAACCGTGTAATTTTGTCACGCGGCGCGTGACAGCCGATCGTCGTTTCGACGCGTCAATATCGAGACGCGCGATTATAAATATTAATTAAGAGCGCGCGGGGAGAGAGGGGGGGGGGAGGAGAGTGGTCTTGATAGACAGCTGTTGCGGCTGCAATTACATCGGGAACGTCATCCAGGACGGTCAGGGAACGCGCTTATGCGCGTAATGTCACACGCGTGCACGCGTAATTGAAACCCAACCGTAGAAAGCGAGCGAGTGCGCGCGCGCGCGCGAGAGAGAGAGAGAGAGAGCACAGAGGCTCCTGCGAACTGCGCATTCGCTCTGCAAGAGGAACAGAATTCGATTAATGGTTTTTTTATACGCGTAATCGGATTTCCCCGTGGCATTCCTCGCGCGCACTAATATTTACGCTTCACCATCGCGTTATAGTGCCGGGGCGGGACCAATGAATATATATATATATATATATATATATATATATATATATATATATGTATGTGTGCGCGTGTGTGTGCATATATATATATATATATATATATATATATATATATATATGTTCAAACATTTTCCAAAACGCTCTTTACTTCCTTGTTTACGCGCGCGTTCAGTCAAGTCCGCGCTATCGCAAATAATGAGCGATACCGGAAGGCTTCGGAAATAGCGGCGCGTGCGGGGCGCTCCCTGAAAGCCGCAGGCGTTCAAAAAAGATAATACGGCCAGCACCAGGCCGCACTGTGTGCGGCGCGCATTCGCAAATTTTGTTCGAGCGAAATGCGATTCCAGGAACGAGTCCCGCGCGATGCTGCTACGCTGCCGCAAACGCGCGAGAGAAATTTAGTCGTTCAGGTTTCAGGATGACACTAGCCGCGCGCGTGGACGCACGCGAAGGTCGCGTGCAACGATTGTCGTTTAGATCGATCAATTTAACAAGACGTTTCTGCGAGTGTGAGTTATCGTTTAATGAACGCCTCTCCGACTTCGGGCCGCTCGAGTGCTCTAGAGTCTCGAGTGCAGCGTGCGGAGCTGGTCTTGCCACTCGAGTTAAGGGCTGCTAACCCTCGATTTTCTCGATCCCCCTCCACTCTCCCTCTCTGCCTCTGTCTCTCTTGTTCTCTACTTTTCTCTCGGTACCTTTCTCTCGTTCGTTCTGCACGCCAGCCGGCCTTCTCTCGCTCACGCCAACTTCACCCGTTAACCGACGATAATTTGCAGAGGAGAAAGAGAGAGAGAGAGAGAGAGAGAGCAAAGCCGGCGGTCAAGCAGAGAAAGAAATAAAACGTTTCCCCGGGCGAGTGCACGGAGATTCGAGTTTTTAGTCGTTTGATTCGTCAGCACAATTAAACGAATTAATAGGCACCGCTCCTCCGCTCGTTCAGCTTCCTCTTTCTTCCCGATTCCGGCGTTTAATCCGCTGGCTCCAACTTGGACCGGTCTTCCTCTCGACAACCGCGCAGTAACGGTCGCAGTTTGCAAGATACACTGATTACCGGCGCCGCGAACGATTGCGCATTAAGGGAAATCGATGGTGATTTCGAGCGTTTAGCAAATTGCTGTCCGATAAAATCTAATGGGACGCGGACGCTTTATGCGGAAGACGACGCGCCAGATACTTGCGATTCACATTACACAGTCAAAGCCGTCAGCGCTAAAATCAAACGAATGATCGATCACGGTAACGCGACGCGATGCCGATAAGCATGGCAACAAATCGTCAACGGTTTCCTTCGATTGATTCTACATATTAATCGCCTCGTGCGTCTAACTCCGGGTTCCGGAGTTTTTCAAAGTCTCAAAGGTATCGAGTTCACGTTCGAGATCAAAAGATCGAGATCTCCGTTGGTCGTCGGAAGTTGGAAATTCGAGAAAGTTCTTACCTCGGCGGCGGCGACAGACAGAAAAGTCGCTTGCCGACAAAATAACAATTTTCGCGAATGAAATTAAAGGAAAGCAAAGCCCGCGGGATGGTAATTCACGCGGAACGAAGCAGCAACGGGAAGCCAGGAGAGGAACGAGAGCAAGACACGCGAGAGCACGAAAGAGGAACCGACTCAAAGGCGAAGAAAATTTTCCCGAGTTTTAAGTGATAGAAAAAAAGAGGTGTCGGAGGGAAAGGTACCGCTCGCTGCACCCGTCCCCAACGTCGCCCCCTTTTCCGCTCGCTCGCTCGCTCGTGCTCTCACCCTCGTCGCCCATCCTCCCGGCTCTTCCTTCCGTCATCCATCGTGCTAAGAGTCTTGCCGAACATCAAAGGCTTTGCGTGGCGCTCTCCCGCGTGCACGATAAAATAGACACGATGTACCAAAGGCAAACCGCTAAGCCTCCCGCCGCTCCTCCCAAAGCCCTCATTCAAATCGGGCACGACGTGACACGATAATTATTCGCCCGCCCTCTTCTCAGAGGGCGAGAGTAAATCTGTCGTTGATTTTCGGCCGACAACTGCGCGCGCGGTGCTACAAAGTCAGAATTCCGTCTCGAGCTTCTGCGATCGCTAATCCTGACACTTGTCACTCGGGAACGGCGTATTCAACGTGTCCGAGACGTCACTCACAGGCAGATACATTTTCCCTAGTAGCGACACTTTTCTCGTGTAATCTCTCTAAAAATGTCAACATCAGCGGCAAAGCACAAACAGACATATCTCTTCAAACGAGGACTCGCCAAGTAGAAGAAATTCCTCACGCGATCGGCAAGAGGAGAGACATTCGGACAAGATAAAGAGAAGGATAACGACACGTGTGTCGAGGGCGATCGAGGCGTTACGAGCAAACAGCTATATACAAACGAAACGTTTTATTAACAAATCAGGCGTCAAATAAACGCGCACGGGTTGAGAGAGGCAGACGCAAAATTGCATCATGAGATACGTATAATCCTCCGGCTATTATCAGACCATTAATCGATAATGGAGCGCATTACACGCGGCGTTACACGGCGTAATAAAATTTCATAACGTATATTCATCGGATTGCGCCGCGTGACCAGCGCATCCCGCGCGGCGCGATATAATTTGGCCGTTTTGCGCCTAGCGCGGCCGCTCGGGGCACGCATGCACGCACGCACGCACGCACGCACGCAACGCGCCGTGTACACTTATAAATTCGCGACGTATGCGGCACGCGGCACAATGTCGCCTAATATGCATGTAAATCACGGCGGCGCGCAGAAACCGCCGTTGCGGTTCAATCTCTCGCGGCGGAGCCGCGCGCTCCGCGAGATCCCCTGCGCATGCGCACGCGCGCGCTTACAAATTCATGTGATTTTCTGCCGGTGATTACCGGCAATGCCTCCCCTGCGAATCGGCCTATCATTTTTTTATCGGCGCCCCGCATCGCCGGATTACACATGCCCGCCTCGCCTGACCCTCTCTCTTCCTCTTCCTCCTCCTCCTCCTCCTCCTCCTCCTCCTCCTCCTTCGCCACGTCCGATAAATATTTAACCGTCCCGCCGTCCGCGCTTGCGGCCATTCCCGAAACCGCGCGCGCCGCGGCCGGGCGCGATTTATCGCATTAAACAATCGCGACGATCGGCATTGTTGCACCCTGGTCCGCGAGAGCAGCGTATCGCATTGCGCGCGTGCGCGCGCGCGCCTCGAGCAATCGGGCAGACGCGAATTTTCGGATCTATCGGATCTATCGGGGCTTCCCCCTGTGCCTCGACGTTTAGAGGCGCATTACACACGTCCGGCTGGCTTCATATCGGGCCCCCACGCTACATTGATTTAATCCCTCCCTCTCCCCGTCCACCTTCCCACCCCCACCCACCCCCGCGCCAGGCGATTCTGCATAGAGCCGCGCGCGGAAGGGAGGAGAGAGGGAAAAAAAGTGATTCCATCAGGCGATGTTGTTCGTTACTCGAGCCTTCGAGCTGGATTAATCGACCGGCACGGTCGAGATCTGGCGACAAATCTGGCGAATAATGAGCACGCCGAAATAACGATTGTCCCTGTGTCGATAGCGACGATAACGATGATACAACTGCCGACCTCGACAATAGCTCTCTGGTACTTTCTCGGGACGGGCTGGTTATCAGAAACAAGCGAGAGCGGTTGCAACGAGAGAAAGTCTTGTTGTCAGAAGCGGAAAAACCAAGTTTCGCCGATGTGTCGACGGATCCGATTAATGCGCGCGCGAAATTTATTTCGCTCTCGTCACGGGATTTTCCTGCGTAATTACCGTTTAACTTAATATCCTTCATATCCCCGCTAAAACTGGGTCGTTTATGAAATTCAGCCTGCGATCCAAATATGAAACACATACCGCTAGAGGAGACGACGCTTTTTCCACCGTGAAGAAAAAAGACGGCCTGCTTTAAGGGATCGTTCGAGATTTATCTACGATCTGTAAATTCATCCAGTGTGAATTGTACGCTTTGGAATGAAAAGCTGAGAAAATACGATCGTTCAAAATTTAATTGCGACACTTGGCATGACGGCGAGTTGCGAGTTTCGAGATGCATCGGAATGCGTTGAAAAGTTTTCAGCTGCAAAAACCGTTCGCGCGTGACGCGAAAAGAAAGCAAATGGGTTATAGCGATTATAGAAGTGAAATTCGACGCCACAGAAGCACGGCTTCAGTATCGGCGATCAGGATTCCGTTGTCAGCGGGCACGCGAATCCGAACGCGAGTTCGAAAATTTGAATATATTTGGAATCGGGATATTCGCGCCGATGTTCCGATGTTCGGAAAGTTCACTCAGCTGGACGCTCGTTCCCGCGCTTCTGATGCTTCGCGCCGCTCGATCTCGCGATGTCGCGATCTTATTAATGCCGGCGACTGATGTTGGAGCTGATGGATCATGAATGCGTTGCGTTTCTGGGCGAGAAGTGTAACGAGAACACGAGAGAATCACGCGAGCGCTTTCGTAAAATGCGCCGGGGAGATCGCGTTCCGCTCGCGGAGAGAGAAACGAGTGAGCAGACACGCGGATAAAATAGAGTTTGTAACGTTGTTTGTAAGTTTCGGCGTCCACGAGAGCATCGGATGGGAAAGCCAGTTTCGAGAGTCCGGCAGCGCAGATTCGCCGAATTGATAAAGCGAAGCGAGGGAATCCGAAACGACAAGTCGACGAGCCGGAGCAACACCAGCCGGACATGCTGAAAAGTTTAAAACAGTCGCGATAGCGGGATTCCCCCGCAATCGACTCGTCGACGCAAATAAGGAGACTGCTCTCGGCTCGCCAAATGGACCAGAGCGTCATTCTCGGATGACGAATGAGGTCAATCCGGCGTGGCGGATGTGATTCGCTTCGACGGACGGATGCCGTGAACGAAATCGGACGGTAATGCCGCGTGAAAGCTACCCTCCCGTAAACCGGCTGGTGCCATCGTCTTGTTATCCAAAGCAATTACCATTTTATATACGTCCGTATAATATAATCGGCCGCTGGTCCCCCCCCCCCCCCCCCCCCCCCAGCTGCTCCTCCCGCCGGAAAATTCCGGATTAAATCCCTCCCTTTCAACCGCGATAATATCGCGCGACCGTTCGTGTGAGCTTAATACCTGCTCCCGAGGATTCATGGGGAATTAATTCCTGGGGAGACTTGGTTAATTATGCTAGGCTCCGCGGCATCTTTCATATCCGAACGAAAATGTTGAATCAATTATCCCCCATTACGCTCGCGTTTCCATAAACGCGATCGAGGGCCCGAGAGCGATTCCCGATGTTGTAAGCGGTTTACGACACAGTGATACATTAACGATTTCCACGAAGCCGATCTGTTGCCGTAACGGATATACCGCGGTAATAACCCGCAGCTACGATGATGAAGTTCATCACCTGGACACCAGCTGCTGTCCACTGCCTCGCCCGGGCAAACGCGCATCGCAAATAGCCGGGCCGTGTTCCGGAAAGTTTAAGCACCGCGAGCCGTTTTCGAAGCACCATTATGCGCGCGTGTGCTGGCCAAATTTCCACCTCCGAGATCCGGAAGAAGCGAGTTGACGAAACGGCGCGCGTGCGCGGGCGACACAACGGCGTGGATTTAACGTCGTTTGCGGCAATCGCGTTATGCGTCACGTTAGCGAGAAAATCTTATTATTAATTGCTCCGCGCAGCTGGAAATTAGATTTCATCAAACCCGGTTATCGGTACGAGCCGGCGCGCGCGCGCGCGCGCGCGAGAGCAACGCCGAAGGCGCGAATGTACGCGGCCGCTTACGCTCGCGGAAGTTTAATATCCAACAAAATAGAACGAGCAGCCGTCGCGCGGCCGCCGTAATTGTGATTTTAATTCGAATTGTTCCCGCGCGGCGGTTCCTCCGGTTTCCCATCCTCCTCGCGAGCACGAAGAAGAGAGAGAGAGAGAGAGAGAGAGCAAGAGAAAGAGGGAGAAGAGAAGAGACCCGCGCCGCGCCGCGGCCACGCGTAAAACAGCACTTTTGCATACGGGAGGAGGATTCCGCGTCTCGCGTGGTTCATTCAGTCTCCTATTCATTCGCCGCTTCGGTGTAGGGGCGAGGGGAGGGGAAGGCCGGACACGGAGGGCATCCGCCGCCGGCATGAAATACGGGACAATCGTGCGCGCGGCGCGCCTACGAGAGGGC
The DNA here is from genome assembly GCA_020341155.1 of Eciton burchellii. Classification (NCBI taxonomy): domain Eukaryota; kingdom Metazoa; phylum Arthropoda; class Insecta; order Hymenoptera; family Formicidae; genus Eciton; species Eciton burchellii. Next base: position 2,343,623 of record JAHMML010000002.1, read on the forward strand.
TCCAGGTGCATGGCCACCTGCTGCTGCTGCCGCCGTCGACGCTGTTACCCTCGAAATTCGCGATTCGCAAGACAGGCGAAACATTGCCGGCCGGAAGCCGGCGAGGAGGGGTCCTAGACAATGCCGCCCCGTTTCCGGGAGCCGGCACGGCTGCTTTAACACGGTCCGCTTTCGCTCCGTACCGGCCGGAGAGAGAGAGAGAGAGAGAGAGAGAGAGAGAGAAAGACACGGCTGCGCCGTGCCGCAGATTTATTTCAAACGCGTGAAAACGCTGTGAATCTCAGCCGGGGGATGCGTTTTTAAAATGTAAATGTACCCGCCCCGCCCCGCCCCGCGCGAAACTTTCGACGCGAAACGTCCGCTCGTTCTCTCTCGGAATTACACGCGAATCTGGACGCGCGACGCGCTCTCAATTAAGGAAATGAAGCATTTCCCAAAAGACACGTAGAAACGCGAGTCGAGGGTACTAGAAGGACGCTTTACGATACTCGCGAAACGTCGAATCCCCAACGTAATGTTACATTTGGCGGCGACGGACTTTTGGCGGCGTCTTCAATCGCCGCCTTTCCAATCGGAATCGTTATGATATCGAGATGCGATGAGGCAGCTTATGTTCGGCCATTTGTATGGTTGACTAACTCAGGGTGGGAGGGGGGAGGGGGAGACAAATATGACGTCGCAAAGTCATGATATCTAAGAACGACGACACATCGCGGCTTCTTTTGTTCTCGACAAAGGGCGTCGTTGCCAGCAACGACCAACAACAGTAGCTCATAAAAGGCGAGTAGGATCTTTTTCGTCCTCTCAATACAATTCTAGTCCAATTCAGGTCTTACGTAACGGACGCAGTTTCGCGATAACGCAATGTACTGCTTGTATCGATTACAGCGATAAAAAACAAAAAACAAGGACGCGAGGTTTTTAATTTCCTCTCAAATCCGCGTCCATTAATTGTTTGGTTGTCGGCAGTCGGCATTGTTTGAGTGTACGACCGGGGAGATGAGCAACGTTTACTACTTATATCATCAATGCGACGCGCGTTTTCGAGTATTACGACATTTCCTGCGATCGAGGTAACGTGCATCGATACGGTAATCGGATAAAGCCAGAATTCTCCTCCGAAAATCTCGCAGAGTCGCGCGGAGGAGAGTACCGAAAAATCTGCGACCCTGCGCTACTAGTGAAACAATAAAATACGCCACGGGGTGGTATAGCCGAACGGGAAATCAACGCGGACGACGAACGGGAACACGCGGCAGCTGGAAATCTCGCGCGACTAAAAACGTAACGCCGGCCTTAGAATAAGCACCAAAGCGCCTCCGCAAGGCGGGCTCCCCGGCCGTAAGTCACACCGTGGCGTCATCGCATCGTAAAATATTTTCAATTCCGCGAAAATAACTCCGGTATTCGCAGCACGCGTGGCATCGTCCTGGATACACTTTGTTCGCGTTTTATTCATGGCGCCGTAAATCACCCGACTCGCGTCCGTCTCCCTCACACCCTCCCTCCTCCCCCCCCTCCCGGTTCTCGCGGGCCCCCCTCCTTCTCCCTCCCCCGGAGACTCCCGCGTCCTGCCGGGGCGCAACTGCGTTACCATGTAAATGTTGCGCAATTAGTCATGGAAACTTTGTCACGTGTAAGTTACGGCGCGATGCCGGGACCGTTCTTCGGAATTTACGGGAGTTTCCGCGGTACTTGAAAATAAGGGGAGGGCAAGGCCGTTAAAGCCAGGTTAGAGACGACGACGACGACGACGACGACGAGGCGGCGGCGGGATCTCGGAGCGAATCATTTCGGCGCGACGCCGCGACTCGCGGCGTTTTTCTTGCCGCGCGCGGATGGGCGATGGGGATGACCGTGGGGACGGACGCGAGGGGTTGTCGGCTCGGAATTATCGGGGATACGCGCGCGGCGTCCTTCAACGAGCCGCGAAGAGTGCAGCCAGCGTGTCCCCTTGCGAGGAGCCTGAAAGGGGTGGAAAGGAAAAGGAGCGAAGGGTAAAACTGGGAACGAGCGGAGCTCGGCGTTGTCTCGGCGTTTCGCCACTTCACGCCCGCCATTATTCGCTTTCGCGGCATGCGAGCAAACGTTATTGCTTATTAAAGCAATTCGCGCGTCTTCCGCTCGGCGCCATCTCGGGCAAAGAAAAAAAGAGAGAGAGAGAGAGAGAGAGAGAGAGAACGGTGCCTGCCACGTATAATCGTAACTGCCAGGATAGAATACACTGTCGTATATTAAGCTGCATGAAAAACGAATGAAGAAGTAAGGAAAGTGAGATAGGATCGAATTAAACGGGAAAATGCAGCGACAAGAGGCACTTTACGCATCCCTGCAGTCTTCAATGAGTCACGAATGAAGGAATGAACAAGAATTTAATGACGAAAACGCATGCACACGTTCGAACCGATAACTGCCTTCTTCAGCGTTACTTTATAAAAGCGAAAGCGCGCATCGCTTTCACAATGAAAACGCCGCGATCGTTGTCGGTATGCTACTTGCGAAGGGCTTGCGAAGGGCTTGCGAAGGGCTCGCGATCGATCTTATTGTGATTCTATTACGGAATCGGGTGTCTCAATTGTTCCCCCGACCCGCGTTCAAGCAGAACGCATGGCACGAAGAAATTTCAAGGAGCTTTAAACTAATAAGCTTAATGGTGGACGAAGCGGCGCCATGTCCTTTGTGCAAAAGTAGAATCGGACAAGTTTCACGTGGGTACGACCGCACGTAGGGTTTCGCGGGTACGCGTAAGTACTCGACGTAGATTGCGTCAAGGTAGGAAGACATTCGGTCCGGCAGCCTCTAAAAGGGGACCAAGTGGAAAGGCTAGTTCCTCGCGACGACGTCGTGTGAGTGCGACCGACACGACGACAACACAGCCAATACGTGACGCTCGAGTCTATCCGCTCGCGAGTTTCTCCCACCCCCCTCTCTCTCGTCGTGCCTAAGCGCGAGCTATTAGAGTAGATCCCTGCGAATTTGCACGTGGTCGAAGTCGCAGGGGGACCGCGAAGTTGGTGCGAAAGCAAATCCGGGGTAAATCGACTGCTTAATCGAGTGACGTTGAAATTTGAATAAAGTCTCAGGATCCGATAAATACGGAACGCGCGGTGCTCCCGGTCGATTCGAATTATCCGTCGAGATAAGCCCGTCGACGGCGGGGCGCAAGGAGCTCAGGTTGCGCGGCGTTTCGCAGGGACCGCGATTTAATTGCTCCGGGGGATGACGGGGGAGGTCGGGATAGCGCGAGTCGATTGAAAAACGATCGAGACGGCGGCGGATCCGCGCAGGATCCGCGCAGTCGCGTTTCACGCGATTGAGGATAACTTTGGGAATAAATCCGATAAGGGACTCTCCGATTTCCAGAGTCAATGGTAACTCGCAAAGTGCAGCACGGACGGACATCGCGGTATGGCGATATTACACTTACAATTCCGGATAATTGCGGCGAGTAGTCGCGATCGGATCATATTTAATGGCATGTAGATTATTGTGATTATTATCTCATCAGCGTATTTATTGCATGTTCGTTTCCGCGATATTATTGCTCCACGACTTTGCGCTGATCACAGCTCCGGCTATCGTTTATCTTTATCCGTATAAAGGCGTGCTCTCGTGGCATTAGACGCCGTTATTAACGTCCTCGGGCCAACTACGTGTGACGCGAAGACGTTACAATCATAGGCTTGCCGGAGCAATTCCCGCCGCTTTGATAGGAGAAACGTGCAATAGTCGGCAGTGTGTCCCGGAAAACACCTCGTCACACGCACACAGAGAAAGAGAGAGAGAGAGAGAGAGAGAGAAACTTATTATCTCCTTGCCTCGCTATAGATCCTCATCCGAACGAGAGTTTCTTGATAAACAAACGTTACAACTAACATCCATGATTACGATTCTTGTGGACCATCGGACGGAATTATTGCGCGATGAAGCTAGCCACGATTAATAATTCGCAGATAAACCCGAAGAGTTATCACGTCTCAGTCAGTGTTCATCGCGCCATTAATAGCCGATAGTCTCGCGCGTGTATGACTCGAACAAAAAGAGAAAAGAACAATCAAGGAGATTCCAAGAAACTTAAGGAGACGTCCGTTGCACTTTGCGTGCAACGAAATCCTTCTCGCCATGCCACGTGCCCATGCAGCATCCACGTGCGTAACGTGCACGTGACTCTTTGAGTATATTGGAATAAATCTCGCAAAACTAATAACTCTAATGAAGGCGCTCGGCGGAAAGGGTTCATCCCTTACGAGAGAGCGCGGAGGAAGAGAGACATTCGCACGAGGCAGCACATCCATGCGTGAATTCGCGGGCGCGCATCCGGTGTCTCCCCCCCATCCGGCTTCCGAGCATGGAAGCGCAGAGTGAGCGGAGAGTGCGGCGGATGCTGGACGCATCGGCGCGAATCCTCTCGTGGGACGCGCGCCGTTCGCGAAAAATGTCCGTCCTCTCTGTCGCGAGGGAGGGAAGAAAGGTACGCGTGCGGTATCTCTCGCAAAATATGCAGAACCGCACGCGTTAATCTCGCCCTAATGCAGTAGCGAGCGGTAGGCTCCGCGAGTCTCCCTTTTCAGGGTGCGTCCGATATTGCGGATTCTTTAATATCTTCGAATTCCAGAAAGAGGAGCGCGCGAGGAATCCCGAAGCGCGCCATTACTTATTAATCTTGCCGCTTCATCATCGCGATTTTTCGCGAATTGTCCCCCGGAAAGGATATAACGTTTTTCCGTGACGCTTCCGCTCGTGTCGCATACATCCGCGCGATACATTTCTGTCAAAGAGTCCTTCAATCCTCGGACGTCGCTTTGTCTCTCGCATCCTCCGGCGCGGGCGCCGAAAATTTCGGGAATTTCGGACCCAATTTTACAGCGACGAAGTTTGTCACGGTCGCATGTGAGTTCTCCGGAAGGTATTCGAAGTTGATTGCGTCGAGACGGCAAGACATCTGGTCCTTTATATATGCCGAGCGTTTGCATGGACCGAAATTCCTCGGAGGGGAGACGAGCAGGACGACGAGGTCCCGTGAGCTTAAAACGTCTCCATTTCGAGCAGGCACGAATCCACGCAGATGTTCCTTGCCAGGATTATGCCAGTCCGGCTGTACTCGTTTTCTTTCTTCTGGCGGGAGGTCGGTGGAGGGAAAGAAGCACCCTCGTTACGTGCGGCAGAAAAAGAAACGTATCCCGAAGGAGAATTAATCGCGCGAACCGCGTCAAGCTGCCACGTCGATGGAATCAGCCTCCGTCGAAGAAATCGCACGCTGAAACCTCAAGGTTTTATTCTCGCGCTTCGGAGCTTTCCGCGACAGCCTAGGGATAGGACCGAGAGAGAAGCCACTTTCATGAACGCGCCCTCGGCGCGAGAGAACATTGCCGCAGCAACAGTCATCGGACGTAATGATCGGTAACAGCGGCATTACCGGCTCGCGTGGCTTGTCTGCGAAAAACGAGTCCCGCGCGACACGCCAATCACTGCAAATCGAGGCCGCAGTTCATGCACGACGAACGTGCACATTATGTCTAACCGCCGAGCGTAACGTGACTGCATAATTCGCGTTAAGCAACGGGAACGATCTCGTCCCGAGGTGCTTATCGTCGGGAGGAGCCGCTGCTCCGCCCGCGAACTCGAAGCGGAACTGCATGCACGCGCGCTGCAACGCCAACGAGAAGGCGCGCAAGGTGCCTTCGTTCGTTCGACGAGCGATAAATCGCGTCCGCGGCGATACGTAGGACGCGCGTTTATGCGTTTCCAGCCAGTCCGCATATGCGACTTCAAGTCTGCGACCGCTGTCGGCAGCCGGATAATGCATGGCGCCCCGGCATGCAACAACCGACCTGGGTCGCGCTGTGCGACATGTAAATCTTTCTCGGTGACGCGCGCGTAAGTCTAACTGTCGTACGTGCGAGTTCGCGATGGAACGTTTACACCACGATCGGTTTAGTTGTAAATAAGCGGGCCGACGTGGCAGGAAAGCCTGAACCGAGACCACCATTAATCATGCCGGGACTCGCGTTCTCTCGAATCGTATTTTTGCGGGAACGCGAGTCTCGCGCCGAGGAGCTAATGCAACCCCCGAGTTGACATCGGGACGAACGAAGCAGACGAGCCAATGTAATTGAAACTTACATTCACCCTGGACAAGGAGACACTCGAGGGAAGGAAGATAAAGCCTGATTGTTGTACGATTGCAAACATTCAGAAGAGCCTTAAAAGCTCTTAATGTTCACTCTTTCTCCGCTAAATTGCCCTTGGAAATTCCTCCGATCTATACTCGCTCCTCCCTCCGTACCTGCCTTCAGGATCGAACGTTTATGCCAACTTCCAGTTGCATAATATGAATACTCCCACCATTCAGTCAACACCAGCGAATACCGGATAAGCACGCTGGACTAAATATGCGCTGGAAACACAGCGATGGGGCTTCGCTTTCGACGTTGTCGCAATTTGGCGATGGCGCGGCCCGATTACGAGGCTGGCAAACAAGGCGACAAAAGATTTTTAAGTACTCGCATGCATTCGCGCACGTGGATCCCGCGGGCGAGGACCAAGTCATGGACGAGAGAGAGAGAGAGAGAGAGAGAGAGAGAGAGAGAGAGAGAGAGAGAGAGGGGGGGGAGTGGGGGAAAGCGAAAGGAAAGAGACGAGGAGAGCGCAAGGGAGCTGGAGGCTGGGCGCGAGAGGGAGAGAGACAGAGAGCAACAGGTTGCAAGAACTCGCGGATGTCAAGCGGCAGAATGCGGAAGAGCGATTCAAGGAGACCTGTGCACTAATCTCCTTATGACAAGTTAAATTATCAGTCCCGTCAGTCCGTCCGTTGCATCCTGCCTATCCCGACTGTTTGACTTCCGTGGCCCACTTCCGGCCGACGCTCTTCCGGAGCGGTTTCCCTGCGGGAAACCCTCTCGCCCGATCGCAGAACGGGATATCGGAATTATTCGCGTCCCGCTCCCGTTTGAGGAGCGTTTCCCTGCGTCGCTTCGTGAATATTTCAACCCTCCATCGCGCAGAGACGCGCGTGCGACCGCGCAATCAAAAAGTGATGGAATTCGTGAGCAGCGACTCCCGCGTCGCGATGAGCAACGACGAAGTGTCAGGATAATAATTGATCGTAACTAGTGGCGCATTCGCGTGGGTTGAAGGGTTGAATTTTTTAACGCCGTCCCCGTCCGACAGATGATCGTCCGCGACTCGAAGTCGCATCGATTTATCTCGACTCTCGCGCCCGCTCGCCACGTATGTTCTCTCTCTCTCTCTCTCTCTTTCTCTCTTTGTGCAAACCTCTCGTCGGCTCGAAGGGTAGCAGTGTTTGCCTTGATTCGTTTCGAGAACCATCGCGAGAGTTCCAACGCCAAGTGTGCGTTCAAGCTCCCCCCCAGCCCCCGGGGGAGGCGTCTAACCATGCGGAATGGATTCTGATCGCTCCCGTAAAAGGGAGCTGAATTAATGAGCGCTTCGACGGCGCGCTAGCAGGAAAAAGCGCCGAGAGAAAGAGAGCGACGGTGTGCATTCTACCATTCTCACCCCGCTCGCGAGATCCTCGTGAAAACAATTAACTCGCACGGCGACCGCGCATTCGTTCCTCCGAAACAAGTTTCGCCTTTTTCCTCCGCTCGGTTACACGTTAAGTGACGCGATACGTTTGCGAGATTTTTGCGTGAGAAGAAACGCGAGCTCGAGATTCCTCCGAGGAGACTTCGCTAGCACAAAGCTGTGCAAAGTTGCGCAAACGCCAGCCACCTGAGTTCTAAGGGAGAAGAAAAGCTTATTTGCATTTACACGCGTTAACGTCGTGCTGTCGTTCAGCCATCAGCGAATGATCGTCGAATATAAATCGGGCGAATACTTTGTCTTCTCACAAAGAAGGAGGGCTTCTCAGACGGAACGATCCTTTGAAAGTTTCACGAACCGGTAACAAGCACCGCGAGGCTTGAAAAACGGGGACGCGATGTTTTCGCATCCTCCTGACCGAAACTCAATTGATTTAATTTACATGGCGCTCGTTAAACGATATTTGGCCGCTGCTATTATGCGTTAATAACCGCTTTCGTCCTCCCGCCAGATATAATCGATCTGTCGCGACATCAAAGCTGATCGTTCCCGCGGCTAATTACGCGAAATCGAATTTCAAGCGTTCCGCGAAGAAGACGGAATTAATTGCAGCACGATATTTATTTCTCTCGGCACTCCCGCATTCGGACGTAAAGCGTAATGTAAAGCAATCCTAAGTTGAAATTGGAAGTCCCGAGTTGGGAAAATTGGCAATAATAATAATATTATCGAACATGATCGTTGAGAAGAGGAAACTCGAATGAACGAGATAAAAACGTGAAGGATTTTTACTCCGGGAAGCAGTACACCTTCCTTTTCCCCAAGTTCGGTTGCCAAGTTTGCCGTAAAGTTTCCTATATCGTTTCCATTTTCAATTATCGAACTAATTCCGATAAATGTAGTCAGCAATCCTCCGGGAAGAGCGAAATAATCCCGTTCACGGCGAGAGCGAACCACCGAGCTCCGCGTCTTCGGCGTCCTTAGAGCGCCTCGTAACTTGCGCCATTCGCCGAACGAACTCGTACAACGGCGCGCGTTCAATTAACGCGGAATTCGAATCGACACGAACGACGCCTTTTTACACGGAGGCGTCGAAAGAACGAACACGCGAGAAATAGCGTGGTCGCGCGAGCGAGGAGAAGCGGCCAAAGATCACGGCCGTTTCTCGGTTACATGAAGAGAATATATATATATATATATATATATATATATATATATATATATATGTTCGTAAATTACAGCCGTGAATAAAAGTAAGCGGACAGGGTGAGTCGCTAGCACGCGTGCCGCGCTCCGTAACTTATAAATTCCGCGTAATTAGACGGGCAAACAGCCCGGCGGCAGCTGCGCGCACGCGCGTGAATTCCGCTCGCGCGAGCTAAGAAGGGCGAGGGCGGGAAGAAACGAGGCTGGCGAGCCGAGGAAGAACGGAGGAAAGCCAGGGTTGAGGCGGGACGGAGAGGAGAAGGAGGAAGAGAGAGAGAGAGAGAGAGAGAGAGAGAATAAAGCGAGCAAGACGACAAGGGCGAATGAGGAGGGCACGGGGGCAAAGTGGAAAAAGTCCTCGCCCGCGTGGGGGGTTGAATCTCCAGGTGGAGATAGCGGGAGGAAGTGGACTGGGTAGAGTCGATGCGAATGATGGCGGGACGACGGGCGGGAAGAGGGTTCAAACTACCCGAGTTCATTTCCATAAATACTGCCGTAGCAACTGTCTGCGCATCCAGCGCGGGTGACCGTTCCTCCTCCGCGGGGGTGGAGGAGGTGGAGAACGAGAAGAGAAACGAGGGGGCGGCTGCGGGGACGATCGTAAGAACGAGTCGTAAAAGCAATTTAAGTAATAGATCGATGTACGCGTCCACGTCATCGTGAAAATTGATAGAGCGCGACCGAAGGAAGAAGAAAGGAAAAGAAAAGAAAAAAAAAGAAGAAGAAGAAAAAAGAAGCAAGGTGACTCCAGCGAAGATTCAGCTCTCGATTCGTTGAGAGCGAAGCGGTTAAACGCGACGTTATGAAAATTTAAGGGGTCTCCACAACGACATTTACATGCATCGCTTCCACGCTCGTGGAGCTCATCCGCTTCGGGGATCGCCGATAGCACGCTCACGGCTCGCATTCCGTTCAGCATCGCGGCGCGTTGTTGCGTGCCGCGACGACGGTGCAAGACGTATTAAAAACAGGAATAAAAAGCGAACGAGTGGGAGGGAAAGGGAGAAGGAGCGCGGGGGCGGACAGTGAGCAGAAGCCGAGGCGGAAAAGAGCCGCCTGTTAAATTATCTTACGCCGCAATTATCGCGTTCCGTCTCGCCTCCTCCGGAATACTTCGTATTCCGCTCTCGAATGTTCTCGGAGCTTCCTTCCTTTTTTCACGCCGCCTTCTCCCTCAGCCCTCCCCCTCCTCCTCTTTGTTTCTTTCCTTCCCGGTCTCCTTCTCCCTTTCTCTCTCGCTCCTATCAAGCCCGTCCTCCTACCGCGACTCTTCGAGCATCCCGAAGAACCGCGAAGCTCCTTCCTTGCGGTAAAATCAGATAAATATATGTTAAATATTGCCTTTGAGTGCCTTTCTCTCCCATCTTCTCGCCCTCCTTCCAATTAATTGCAACGTTTAAAAAACGCGATCCCACAGCGCAATGCTAATCGCGACCCGGCCTTACCGGTCTATCACAATTCACCGCGAGCCGGATGCGATGCTTCTATTCGATCTTCTTACTTGCGTCGTAAAAATCGACATGCGTGCGACATGCTTACGACATGCATTCACTTGGCATCGCATGGTTGGATTTCTAAAAACATTTCGATAAATCGTTTCCACTGACACATGAAATATACTCGTATACTTCAATGTCGTGACATTTGATGACGCAACGTTGAAAGTGTGGCTTTTTCGACGATACTTTCATAACCGATCGAAAAGATTAAATTACGGTAGACTCTCTCTGCCGGTTAGCTTGGATTTTAATTTTAATAATACGCTAACAGCTTATCAAGAAACGCGAGCCGTAGCCGTAACTTTGCATAATTCCAGCCAAGCAGCGGCAAGACAATTTTCTCTCCCAACGTTCATTCGGCGTCTTAAACGTCCCTTCTTCTCCGTAATGAGCAAAAAATAATATGGGGATAATACGAAGAGACTGCGAACATGCAGTGCGGCGGTGACAACATTTCAGCGAATCTGAATTCAAATTAATCGTTTATGCGGGCCGAGAGGTCCGCTGTTTATCCGTAAATTGGTGGTCCAAGTCTCAGTTTCACGGCGAAATAGAAATCTGTTTTCGGGCGCGTTTATTTAAAGATTTTTCCTTCGATATTACCGCACGCTGAAACGCGCACATTCCTTCGCCCGAGGAAGAGGTCCAGGGGAGGATGATGCTGGGGTAGGATACGGCGGGAGTTTCAGTTTCCGGGTGATCTGTGGCTCCCTCGTCGTGAGAATCGATGCCGCCAGCCGCCCAATAACCATACATCGTACGGCTATCACACCCCTGGGGTATATACCCGCGCGCGCGCGCGCGCGCGGCGTCTCTCCTCTACCTCATCTCACCCACTCTCTCTCTCTCTCTCTCCCTTTTTCCCGCGTGCACGCGTGGCCTCTTCGGCGCGTCCCCGCCTCTCCCGACTTCCTGCCGACCTTCTTCATCTCTACCTGCCTTATTACAAATAGCCAGGCGCGTACCTACCCCCGCCGCCCCGCCGCCGAGAAAAATTGCCCGGGATTTGAATTATTGCGCGTTACCTCTCTCCTCTCCCCTCACTCTCCTACTACCCCGCCCCCGCGCGCTCGCTCGCCCTCTCACTTTTCCTCTCGCGAGGCTCGAATTACCATTCGTTATTTCCCCGGCCGAGATTCAAATTATCCCGCGAGGTGCGAATGATTATTTATCGGCCGCGTATGTATCGGATATATTCAGGTCGCTGTTTCTTTCGCAATTTTAAACCCCGCGATAGGGAACCGCGCATGCCCCGCAATCTCCCCTCTTTCCTTTCTCCAGCTTCCGCGGATCTTCGTTCGATTCTTCCTCTGCCTTGCTCTGAAACTTTAATACGCAATCTTGTGCACCGTAACGCCATCCATTTTTCAGCGCGCGCGCATATTTTGCTGGCGCCCGCGCGTATTTCCAGTCTCGAGGAGGAAGCGCATCTTATTGCTAGTTAGCTCGTTATCTTTCGATCAGCGCGCGCACGCGGCCGATTTGCATCGCGGCATCACGTCGCGCCTTCCTCGCGTCGTAAATATCTCCTGTTGCTGTTGGCTGCGACGCATGCCACCGGCGCAACCTGATCTTCCTTCACTTGAATTTCAGAATAGCTCGTGTAATTGGAACCACTTCGCATCAAACCCGATTTAACGAAGACGAGCGGGATATACATACAGCGGCTGACGTTTACGTAACATCGATCCGAGGGGATGAATTATCGTGCGTGAAATGTTCTTATACATGATCGCGCATCGCGTCGTCCTTCAGCGCGTATTTTCTCTCGCTTCTTCGTTTCCTGTCAACTTCATCCGCCGAGAGTCCGATCGCTGACGAATGCCGTTAAATTCGGATTTGAATTTTTTTGAATTCGAATTCGAGTCCAAAGTTTTCCACCCTCGCGCGCGCGCGCGCGCGCGGGTGTGCGTGAGCGGGCGATGAAGCAACGAATTTCAAATTACCGCTCTCTGCTTCTCGCCCCCGATTCGCGATTGCCGCCACCGTCGGCATTGCCTTCTCCGTCTCTCTCTCTCTCTCTCTCTCTCTCTCTCTCTCTCTCTCTCTCTCTCTACAATCGCCTCGCTGCGCTTCCATTCGGCGGCTAAATACTTTATTAGGAAGTTATACGATTTTCTCGCCGCGGCGCGGGCCTCGTAATTCCGCAAACGCCAAGCGATTCGTAAACATTCAGAGGTGGAAAGAGATGGAGCATCAACCTTTTCTCTCTCTCTCTCTCTCTCTCTTTCCTTCTTGCTCCTGCAGCGCCCCGCGATTGTCAAATACGCGCGAGAATCGCAAATGAACCTCACGAACTGACGAGTCGATTGGTCTTGTCGATTTCTGCATCGAAATGAGATTAAAAACGTGTCCGCGTATCATTCCGATCTCTCGATACTTTCTCGCCGAGAATTACTCGCGCCTCGATCGGCGATGGCGAGAATCTCGCGTAAATCTCAACGTACGGATTCAATAATTTTCGAGGCGTTTAGCGGAAAGGCAGAGTTTTCGCAGAATTTCGCGCGTGTACCACGCGGCCCAAACAAACAAAACAAACCACCGTGGATCTCTAATGCAGCCGCGTAATTTTCCACCATCCCACGTGCAATTCGGCGAAATCTAATCTAATATTGTGCGTAGCGTAATACCGGGGATATCGAGTCAATTAGATGACAATACATAATTATTGCGGCGCAACGTGTGCGCTCTTGTTTGCACGGTGAAAAGCGGGAAGACTGCGTGTGCGGCCGCGCCGCATAAATATCAGCCCGGTAATCGCGCACGCGAAGGATTTGCGCGCGCGATAAATTGTAACTGGGACGATTTCGCGCGAGGATTAACGCGTGGAATAATATAATTTTCATAAACCTCGCTAGCCATCGCGAATCAGCAGATTGCGAAAGAACGATAACGACAAGGACACGTAGAACCAATAATACTCGCATATTCACCAATAATATTCAGGGAATATCAACTTACTGCAACGAATCGAAAGATTCGCTGCAGTTCATCGAGATGAGCGCAATTTCGCTGCCAAAATTCCATTCAAACGTCTCGTCGCGGCGACGTTTTACGGGACACTCGGGGAGAGAGACAGCTGACCAAAGGGGGCAAGCCGGACAAATGAATTTCGTCAATCGAGAAGCGCTTAAATTGTATCCACTGCCGCAGCGACAAACACCGTAATTCGGATTGTAACTCCTCTCGTTCGGCGCGCCGCACAAATATCGCGCGCGCGCGCGCGCGCGCGCGCGAGCGCGTATCAACAGCCGGCCGGCCGCGTCCGACTCTGCATTACCAAGCTGCATTCGGTCGGCGGCGAGTCTCACGAAACTCCGGCAAACAACGGCGCGGCTCCCTCATGCGCGCCCGCGTAATTCTAGGGGGACAATTTGCCGAAATCTAATCTAATATCATACCCCCGCGCAACGCCGGCAGACGCGGGTCAATTGCGCGGCAATATCTCCTCCGCGCGCGCGCGCGCGCGCGCACTATTTGTCAACCTTCTCGTGTTTGCGCATCCGTAAGTAATGCGAGCGTGGTAACCCACCCCACCCCCTCCCGCTCCATTGCTATCGAGCAATGGCAGCGGCGATTCGATAGGGCGCGATTGTACAGCATCCGGTGGACCGCTCTCGTCGCGGATCTCGACGCGAAGTTTGCGATTGCCCGATCGCCCGTCCCTCCAGACATCAAATCGATCCCGCCGACTAATTACGCGTGGCTTCGCCGATACACCATCCCCCGGAAACACCGGGAGGCCACGACCTCCTGACTTAGCCCTGACATCAAACCTATCGGGCTATTGGGATACTTAAGATCGATGCTTGATCGATCTTAGCACGAATCCGCGCTCGACGATCCAATGTCTTCCGCCCCGATACGATCCGATTGTCCGTGAATCAGCTCGTCCATTGGTACCGTTGCATTGAAAGTTATCGGTTATTGATATCGAGCGAAAGGGCAGCGAAACGTCGTTTGTAGGTGCACTAATTAGCCGCGGGCTTCGCTCGAATGGAATCGCAGGCGACTGCGTGATGACCGGCACTCGAGCTGTATTCAGCTGTATTTGCTTCTCGGCAAATGGACTGACGATGGGGATTGTATCAAGGCTGAAAGACGAGTCTGTTTTCGAAAGCGACGCATCCAAGACGCATCCAGGGCGCCAATGAGAATTGTAAAAATAGAGAGACGGCTAATGCTCGGATCACGCGTACATACATGTGCACGTTTCAAATCACGATTAACATTTTGATGCTTCTTGACGAGAAAATTCTTAGAAAAGATCGGAGATGCAAACCGCGAGACAACGGATTCGTCGCCGTTATTGTCGTTTTTATTTTCAAGAGAGACAACGAGCGATCAATTAGGTAGGTCTCCAGGGTTTAACTGCACGTACATTTGCCAAAGATTAATCGTATATTCGACCGTCGAGGTAATGCAATTCGGCGTAATTATGGCGTCGTTGATACGTGGCATTCATTAGAACGCGCCGCGTACCTGGCTTCATCAAATATATGTGCACATGGGGAAGGCGAATGATCAGGTATCTAATTGCTAATTGATAGGGAATGATACACGTAATGTCGCGCGCGGTTCTCGCGATATTTCGCTGTACAAATATTTATCAAAGCTCCACGATATTTGCGACAGCGATAACATTAAATCAACGTCGTACTCACTTTGCGCGATTTCTCAGCGTCATCCGCATAAAATTGTCACTTACGCTTAAACATCCCAATGCTAAATCAGCACGCTTACCTGCAACAGAAAACGTTTCGAGCAAGTTAATTAACGTTACACGAATAATTAATCTCGAGGCTTAAAGGGAACTAAAAGGGACATATTTCTCTCATAAAGCGCTCGACTTAACTGTTTACCGTTTATTTTATTAACTCTGCTCGCGATTTCATTCGATACTGGCCTGCATGAGATGGCGATCCGGCTTGAAAATCGAGAGGTAAGCAGTTAAAGGAAACATTCTCGAAGGAGAATTTCCTTCTTTTCTCCGCGGATCGTACAAAGGTACACTAACGGAATCGCTTAAAGCGAGCATGCGAAAGTTCTGCGGCAATTGGAGGATGCAGTTTTATCTCGCAGCGTTGCAGCGATATAATCTCAAAGAAGAAGAAGAAGAAGAAGAAGAAGAAGATGTGTAAATTATTAATTTTATTAACGACGTATGTGCGATATATATTCAATCTCGCGTTTGATTGGGACAGCGATCAGCAGAATCAATGTTTTACGTGCAAGTAAAAGGACGTAATCTTGTCTTAACGCCATGAAAATGGCTTCAGACCAAAAATGATTCTTTAATTCTACTGATTCTCCTTCCGATTTATTTATTTTAGGAATTTAACCTTTTGACTGCGCAACACTCTAGCTTCAAGCAGGTGCGATCTGTGCGGACGGAATATTTTTTCGTCTACTTTGTCGGTGTTTGATTCTACAACCAAGTTACCATTGTAATCCTTCAGTCACGTATCAAACAATATAACAGACAAATGTTATAATCTTTTATTTGCGCAATCTAATCTTTTTATTCGTCGCTGAATTTAATGCGAATAACATACAGCTGTAATTATATGATAATTGTGACAGTATGCTGTCCACCATCGCAGCAATCAGCCGTCTGTCATTGAGGGAGCGACTCTCCGAAACAGCTGATATACGCAGAATTTTGTTTATTGCCGCTGCTGAAGAAACGTAAGTATCCATCCCGAGCGTTCGCGACTTTCATTGTCGCGCGTGTGCGACAGAGACACGCGCCAAACGCGTGCATGTCCACGCCGATAGCTCTCGCCGTACATGCATACACGTGTCCGTGGCAGTCAAAGGGTTAATTACCTGACGTCCAATCTCGCAAGACTCGAATACTTGCGGGGCAGGAGGGACGGGGGAATGTACCGGACGTCGGATTCTGCGGCTAAGAAGGAATCGACACCAAATGACCCCCGCTCGGCGAGACCCTCCCACCGTCCTCGCGAGCGACCGGACATAGTCCGCGATCGCATCGACAACATTTCTAATCCCCGAAATGTTGTCGCGGCGCGATATAAACCTAACGACGCGAGTGCAGACCCAAAGCTATAAAAGGCGCGCGCGGGCTAGCGAGAGCGAATAAAAAAATCCTCCAAGGACTCCTCCGGTTTTCCGCACGGGGCGCGCGCGTGCGCGCGCGTTAGCAGATCGCGTAAAGATTACTAATGGAATCCATACGAGCGTATAAAAGTTGCCCCGGATACGCCAGCTGCGATGCCGTTTCGCGGCGGGGTGCATTAGCGAGTTTCGCGCGTATTCGCCCCGGTGGCCCTAGATACGGGCAAATACCGTTGGAAAACGGGGATACCGAGGAGAAGAGTGCATTTTAGCCGCGGCGGGGCCCGCCTCAGGGTTGGCTGATTGGGGTAAGCCCCGGGGAGCCGTTTCGTCGTCTTCCTCCCCGTCGTCTTTTTGGATTCTTATTCCACGTGCCGTGCCCGGTCGCGCCCCCGCCCATACGATCGTTTTACGCGCCGACTACACACGGGAAAACGTGTGTAAATGGTGGACATGAGTCCGTCGTAACCGCCCGGGTACACTTCTCGCTTGCGCAGGGCACGCTGAAAATTTTACAGCGACCCCGACGAGACCGAGAAGGAGTTAGATATCCACGCTGGCGGCCGGAGATGGCGACGCGCGGGGCGAGCGGGCAGGAATCTCCTCCAGGGTGGAGGCTTCGTTCGAATTTTCGTGTCTGCGACGCTTTAATAAATTACGAAAGCTTCGGGCGCACGCTTCGTGGATAGCTCAGCGGGGGATCGTTTACGGCGGCTTCGAAATGAATCTGTTATCGTCGTCGGACCAGACGGCAGACGTGAACTCTTGGTCGCGCATGCGCGTTGATCGTGCCGAATGGGCCCCGCGCAAATAATCCGGCCGATTCCGCCGATTATTACCAATGCCGGGAATGATAAAAGCCGGCGGAAGCAAATGACTCGGAATCCTGTCGGGCAATTAACGAAAACGAGGCGAGCCTGAATGGATCGTCCAATCGTGAACGTGAAACTGAAGCGGACTTATTTTCTCGTGTCGCCGCCGACTTTTTACGAGACGGAGGGTTTCGCTGTCTATCTCGCTACTATCCGCCTCCTTGCACGGATCGATTCTCTTCTACATCTCCCGAGTCCAACGCGATCATTGTACTCGTTACGCGGTAATCGTAACATAATAATCCTCCTCATGCTTTAACCAAGCGACTACTTTCGAATAAATACAAAGCGGAGCATCCTGGGCCAAAGATCCGAATGTTTCATTCAATTCCCATTCGATGGTTTATGCACCAACTGCTAAAATCCGGAATAGCCAAAATAGATCATTCGGACGCTCGATATAGAGGGAATGTTTTCATTCATTAGGAAACTTTGCGGCGTTTCGTTTCGTGTATCGATCGCGCGTCACGCAGGGGATATGATTTCTGTGTCGTATGCAATCTCAGTCGGTCAAATTGCAGGATACTCCTACGCCCATAGACATCGCTTTTAAACGTGTTACGTGAAAAGTGCTTCGGTGAAGCACTTGGTGAAGTCGTTTCATTCTCTTCCGATATTATATATCCGACGTTCATCCCGTCGCGGTAATCCACGAATAAAGACTAGCATAAAAAGTGACTTAACGTAAGCCGGATGGAAGCCGACACGCGTGGGGATCGGGGACAACCTCCCTCTTCGACAGAAAAAATCGCGCATTTTTTCATACTTACCAAACGAGCGCTACTTTATGACGATAAGAAGCCAAAGTAACGAGCAGCATAACTCAAACGAACGGTGATCCGATCCGGGCGCGAGAATACGGTTCGATGATACAATAATGGCACGATAAATAATATACCGGGGGGAGGGCGGGGAGGAGGAGGAGGAAAGGGAGAAACGAAACACGATCGTGCTCCCGATTTCGCCCCACGCCTCCTCCCCCTTTCCCGGCAGAAAAAAGAAAAAAGGAGGAAGGACACCGGAAAGTAGCTTAAAAAAATCTCTCTGTTGCTGTTTCGATAAATCTCTTTGTCTCGCTGCCGGTCGCATGACGGCCGATTCCGGTTGGCGCTCCCGGCCGTGACGGGCGTAGTTTCGAAACCGGGCGAAACCCCATTCCGATGGCGATCCACGGCGCCAGATATCGTAATGACGGCACGCATAAATGACAAGGAAGTCGCCGTTGAGGGTCGCGCAGGAAAAGGGAAATGAAACAAAACGCAGTCGGGGACGCAGCGCGTTGACCTGAGCGAAACCCCGCGAAACGAGAGCGAAGTACGGTCGAAATTACGCGATAGGGATGAAATATGCGAATACGAAAACGGCGAGGAGCAGGGTGGGACCGAACGAGCGAGCTAGCAACGAAGAACGAGGAGGAGGAGGAGGAGGAGGAGGAGGAGGGACAGGGGGGAGGCGGCGAAAATGGTGAAAATGGGACAATGTGAGATAGGAGAGGGAGGGTGGAGGGAGAAAGGAAAGGAACGACGGGGGGACCTTAGAGCAGTCTCCTCTTCTCGCGAGACATCGCGAGGGAGACGGAAGAGAAAGGGGGAAGGGTTTCGGGTGGGTGTGGAGGGTGGTATAAAAGCGAGTAGTGGAAATCCGGACTGGCTGAAAGGAGCGATGCGGGATTACGAAAGGATTTATTTGGGATTTTCTGCTGCTGCCGCTGCCGCTGCCGCTGCCGCTGCCGCCGTCGTCGTCGACGATGCCGCGATGCTGCAACAACTTGGCTCGGTTCGGTGTACAAATAACAAAAAATAGGGAGACAATGGGCGAGGGTAGGGAAAGGGAGATAACTCTCGGCGAGCAGTCACTAGGGCGAGCAATAAAATCATGTCGATCGGCGTATCGAAACAGCACGACGTCGCAAAGTTGCATTTGCTTATACGTAAATCGGATTGCCTCGTGCCGTACGTTTTGTGTCTGCCGTTGTATTTGCGGAAAAGCGACCGGCGCTCCTCTCTCTCTCTCTCTCTAACGTTTGTATCTAACGTCAAATTTCGTGGAAATGGAACCAATGGAATCGACGGCAGCGCGTTAACTCGCTCGGCGCGATCGCGTTGAGAAGCGTGTTTCTTTTCGTGTTTCTTTCGCTCGTGTCTCAAGAGCGCAGGCTTTATCTCTCCACGTATATATCTAAATCCGCGGGATTTAAACTATCGAGAGACGTCTCTTCTATCGAGAACCACGGGTTCGAGAGGAACCCGTCGTGTGACGTCATTGCTCCGCTATTGCTTGCAATTTCGCCGAGAACTTCTTGTATCGTCGCCGTTTTATTCGGGAGGATAAACATCACATCACGTTACGATTCTCGAATCGTAACAAGCCGGTATCGACTTTCTACGATTAAGAAATTTGCCCGCAAACGTTCGCTCGATTATCGTGCATCTGTCGCAAGTCTCGAACGTTATTGTATCCCGATGCAAGTTTCCTGCAACAATGAGGCGAAAGTTTCGGCGAATTCTCAGCGCGATGCAAGACCGCGGTCCGAGGATGGAAATGTCCGTCAAGAATGGGCCGGCCCGTAGTGCCTTCGTTATAATCTGGCGAACGAAAGTTCCGTACTATCGAAAATACGTCAAGGCGTATCGAGACTCGAACGAGGTGGCGTCGTCGTTACAGCGAGACTAGCAGGCTGCTACCGGTACCGCAATTAGTTTCGTTCCCTTTCCGCGCTCTCTCGCCTGTCGACTCCAATATTTCCACTTTATCTTACGCAAGTGACCGCGAAGTCATCGAGCAGAAAATGACGAGGGGCTAACGAAGAAAATTAAACGATCGTCACGTTGCAATTTAAAAGCATTCGAATTCTAATTCTATTTCTATCGGCGTTCGATATCGCCGATCGATCGCTTCAACATCGCGATCTTTCATCGATACCGCGGATTAATGCGTACACGAACGACGAATGAGCAATGGCATAAACACGACTTGGTTTTTCATTGATGTTCATCGCAAGTAACGAGAACGATAAATATTCCGACATATTAATGACAGCGACAGATCAACAAGATTCAGCTGAACAAACTTCATGCAAAACATCATCGGCGCAACTTGATCCTTCCCGTAGCAAAGTTTTGGGATAACTAATGATCCTCGGATAACACTTGCCTCTCGCAAACTCCGATGACAGTCACAGGTTTATGAAGCATCGGTGTATTCTCCTCCGAAGGTAACATTACTAAGTATACCAGATCGATGTCATAACTTAGTTAAACGGCACGTGATCGTTAAATCGCTCGACGCTCGTTAGCGATGTGTCCTTGCTGAAGAATTTGCAGATCCATTATCCAGCGGCAGTTCGTGTCCGTTCAAAAATTAGATAAAAGGCTAATCGATCGTCGAATGAAGCGTCGAAAGAAATTGCTTAAGGTCTTGGCCAAAGGTCAAGACTCTCTCTCTCTCTCTCTCGAGATTTTCCTCGTCGCTCCCGATGTGTTATCGAGCGACACCTTGTTATCGAAGACTTAAGCCGAGCCGCGTCTTAACTGTCATCGCGACCCGCTTAATAGCGCGCCGTAGTTAAGACAGGTGGATAAGCGCGCTTCTCAAACCGCGAATAATATTACGAGCGACGACATTCACTCCGGCGACGACATCCGCAGTTAGAAGCAAGTAGCAGAGTAAAGCACGACGCATTAGTCGGCAAGCCGGCAAGTGAAGCTCGCCCGTGCGGTATGTGCGCCAACTTGGAAACAACGATTATTATCCGCATACCGAGATGTATGTATATTAGTCGCTACCGAACAACGCCGCCAACGCTAATAAAACCGGTTGCAGGTGCAACCGCCGCGTTTGTGTGCACTGCATATCGTCACCGCAGCAATTAATAATCATTACATTAGGCGGACGCATACCAAAGTACCTCCCCCCATCCATCTATTTGCGAGCACCCGGAGGATGGGACGACGATGGGACGACAGACTCCAGTTTGAAAGAGAAAGCTATTCCCGCCTTATTTACCCGGTATCCCGAAATTGCCGTTACTTGATCAGCTTGACGCATTTCGCAATTCTCAAAAAGAGACATATCATCCGTGGAAGATTCCCATTTCGTGTATAATTGTACACGCGCGCTCGTCGTGCATCCGAAGACTAAGGTTGTCGAGGAAAGCGGCATATCCGATTTAAATGTCTCCAGCGCGCGATCCCAACTGGCAAATCCCCCACCTGGCAAGATTAATAAAGGGAAAACCTGCGCTCGCGCAGGTAATAAAAGTCCTCACGACTCCGATAAATCGAAACCCTCGCCTCGCGCGCTATCTTCGCCCCCGCGAATCCGTTCCCGCCGCGGATATAACGCGAGCGGCGTTCCAAAACTGCGAAACTCATACACGTGATTGATATTCCAATCGCATCCGCGACGTAACCGATCATCCATTGCCGCGTGTCTTGGTAATTGCATCTGGCTTTGCGACGTCGTGGCTGTAATTCAACACTCGATGCAGGCAGGCCACGCGTTCTGGACGGAACACGAACCGCGAGCTACGAACGTAATAATGTCGCGGCGACAATCAACGAAAGAAACGTCCGATACCGTCCACGGTCGAATACGTAATCGGGACAACGGGGCAACGAGGCGCTGCGACCAAACTCCATAAGCGGCACGATAAATCAGAAACAGATTAAAAAGGAGGGAGGGGAAGGAAAAAGAAAAAGAAAAAAAAAAAGAAAAAGAAGAAAAAGAAGGGAATCGAGCGCAGCCGCTGGCCGCCAGCTAGCGCGGTAGTTGACAGCCGCGGTTTATGCGGCGCTTTATGCAGAGAGTAGAACTTTGCCGATAAACGTCAACGAAGAGGCCACGAGATCGCGATCAATCCGTAATCAAACCGGCGCGATCGTCGAGACACGACGTAGTGGCGTCGGCGGCGTCGGCGGCGTCGACGGCGACGGCGTCGGCGACGTCTACCGCGGTCGCGCGCGCCTAACCGTCCTCCTATCGGCGCCTCTCTCTTTTCCACCGACGGGCGTTTCCGTTCCTCGGAACTCGCGTGCAGCCGCGAACGCCCGGGGCAACCCTCCGGCGTTTTATACGACCGGCGAGCAGGCGCCAGGACGGCTGCTCCGGGTCGCGGAAGTCGTCGCGCTGGCGGTTTTCTCTCCATAAGTAGACACGCGCTCCTGCCCGCCGCTCGTTTATGCGCCCGTACATCGCTACCAACCAATCCGMCCCCCCCCCCTCCCCCCTCCCCCCGCAGCTATCACCTCCTCCTGGACTCCTCCCCTCCCTTCACCGGATCCTGGAGGTCGTCGCGAGGTGCTCGCGCAATGGACGGGCCGAGCCTCGCAAATTGTTTCCAGAGGAGGCGTGATCGTTAATGGTCGCGAACGAAAGTCGCTGAGCGCACAGGCGCTCAGCTGATGCCCACCCTTGAGAGACCACCCGCGTGACCACCCGCGTACAGGCCACGAGCATATGTACTTGTGTGTGCGTGTGTGTGTGTGTGTGTGTGTGTGTGTACGTATGTACATCATATATATAGGCTGACTCGGACGAGTGACTCGCCCATGTTGAGTACAAGGTATACTAAGAAGTTTCGCCCAACAGCCAACAGCATTGCCGGAGGGACCGATTAGAGGGAGTCATCTCTGCACGACACAGGAGTCAGGTTATCAAATGGGGTATAGAGGACAGTTAGGGGAGCGCGCGTGTCCGTATATGCGCGCGTGTCGGTGCAAACGCGCGAGAGGCCGCAGTCGTGCGGATTCGCGCGCGCGTGTCGGCGGGAACGTACATGCAGCCTGGCTGCATCGTGTGAGGGTGGTACTGAGGGCGGCAGGGGGCGGCAGTCGGTCCCGCGGTAGGGGCGCGGGCGGCGGGCAATAGTCGGAGTGGCGCCGCGACTCCCGTGACGTCTGTCGGCGCGTCGGCCAATCAATAGCATCCCCATGGCAACCACAGATAACATCGGACACACACCGTGCCGCACGAGCACACTGCCTTTCGGGCACTCTCGGGTACTTCCTTTCACCGATGCCCGAACGAAAGCCCGATGCTGAAGAAGAGCCGCGGCCCTCGACCGCGAGACGGATGGGGGGCGCACTGTCGGAAACGTTCCCCCCTCCCCCTCCCCCCTCGGGTTATCCAAAGCCGGCGTCGTGTCCACGTAGCCCACCTTCGCGCGCTCCTCCCGCCGTCCCTCTCTTTTTTCCTCCTTCCTCTTTTCGACTCCCGTTCTTTCCCCCTTCGCATTCCCATCCTCGTTTCTTCCATCTCTGTCGGGTGTCGTCATCGGTCATCGGTCATCGTTCCTTCGTTCGCCGGCAAGCTCTCGCGTCTCGTCTGTGTCTCTGCATGCGCGAACTTGGGAAGAACCTTCTCGCCACCCCCTCGAGAAAGCTCGTCCCCCTTTTCTCTAACGTCACGTCGAGCTATCGGCGACCTATCAACGATATAGCGTTATAGAGCACAATTCTGCATTTGTCGTGGCGTTAGCGAGACGACGACGCTTCTTCTACCACAACCCTCCATTCCATTCAGATTGCCATCGAGTGGCGGGATTGAAAAGCAACGAAGCGTGGCGCGCGCGAAATCGCCGACCGATCGGAAAGATCCGCTTCGCTGGCTCTCCTGTGTCTCTCCTGACCGACCTATGACCCTGTGCGCCGATTCGGGATCGACATGGGGTCTTCAGGGAGGATCGACACCACGTTAAGCTACGTGGGAGCCCCGGCGAAAAATGAACCCGGCGATGTAATCAGTCCGATTCTCCAGCAAGATTCGAGACACGTAATTCGATCTCGGCAGGAAGGAAGAGGACGCGCTTCGCGCCGTTACATACGGCTTGCTAATGAGATTTCTTTCGAAAGTAGCACGGATAGCGTAGCTAATCCTCCGAGTGGACGGATGACTTTGTTCTCGGTCCTCGATCCCGATAAGAATCAGCTTTGACACGAGGGACGGAATTACAGACGAGCTCGCCAGATATCTCGCGATCGTGCGGAACTCCGACGCGGCTTCCCTCGCGAAAGATTCCTCTCTCATCTCTGACTCGTATTTTCGCGAGAGTCGAGATATCGAGGAAGCCCGATGATTTAAATGGCCGCTTGCCGAATGTCTCACACATTTCAACGATCAGTCGCGAGAATAGAGAGCAGAATAGCCGAGCGTTGATCGACTGCCTGCAGACAAGACGCGATCGGAAATGACGTCTCGGCGTCTGCGGCCAGCAATTTGCATCCGTTCCTGCTCCCCTTAAGAAACGCGCTACGCAGCTACGCAAAACCGCTGGAATATGCAATAAGCGGCCTGCGCGATGTTTACGATGCGGACGGTTGGATATTAATCACTCGTACCGTGTATTCGCTATTATCAAAAATGCAACCGCGAGCGGCTTTCCCCGGGCAGAGCCGCAAAAGCAGTCCTGCACGCGGCGGCGGGGGGGGGGGGGGGGGTTGTAAGAGGCACCCTCGACCTCGCCCTCGAGGTTGCCTCGTCAGCCAATCCTATACCCCGGTGGAACCGGTGTGTGTTTCGGGCAAATTATATCGTTTAATCGCATTTAACCGGAGAAAACTTCAACGGGGCGGCCCGGCTTTCTCTTTGTCATTATGAAGCCGGTGTGCTCAGGCATGTGGATCCATCTAACGGACGCGACCTCGATGGACTGTCGTCGAGAGTATCGTTGACCTTTCATCGAATGCTTGCCGAACTCGGCAACAAGCCCCGCAGGGTATAATGAGAGCTCTGTTTGTTCCGCGGCAAGATGCGCGACCCGGGGCGTTCTTAATGTTCGGAGGGGAAAGATTTCCGCAGGACCATCCCTCCTTATGAGTCGCCTCGCGAATCCCTGCTCGGCGTCGTCTTGCAACAAATATCGTCTAAGGGGGTTGATTCTCCGCCGAGGAGGTAAATTATGCTCCGCAATGCAGGCTGCTAAATTAAGGTAAACCTACTTCCACCGGCCAGAAGTTAACAATGCGGAATAGTTCCCGCAGCTTCAACAGTCGAGAATTTCGAGAAACGAATGAGTTGTAAACTCGGGGGAGGCCACACATGCGAAATAAATTGCGCGAATTCAACTGGAAATTGGAAATATCGTTAAAACGCTACCGCTCTTCATGCAGCACGTTACTTGCGTTAATTAAATTAATAACAGAATAACAGATAATAATCAATTCCACTTTTTTTCAAATGCAACAAATAAAGCCTCATAAAAAGTGATGGAGGGATTACAATTAAATTTCCGGATAAACATGTAAAAACAATGTTTTCATCAATTTTAACGCTCTCTTATTAAATCTTTCATTATTAAATAAAAGGAAACGTCCAACAATTTTAGCTTCCAAATAAAAAGAGTATTTCAGCTCCGAGAGAGCATCGTAAACGGACAAAAGGTCGCAAAATAAATCGCGAAATTCGGATTTGCACGAGAATAAGAAGATAACGCGGTGTGGTTTGCCATTTTTGGATGGAAATATGCGTCGAGAGTTAATCGAGAACGCAGAACGCCGCAATGGGGGCTCGCGGGCAGCGGCAGCGTGATTTAACGAGATGTTTTCGTGAATTGTGTCCCGCGCGGTGGTAACTAATAATTCGATTTTACGAGTGGGCGCGCGCTGCCAGAGACAGAGACAGAGACAGAGAGAGAGAGAGAGAGAGAGGGGGGGGGAGGGAGAGGGAGTCGACGTCGCAACCCTTTCCTCCCGCTCTCCCAAGCGGGAAGCGTCGAGCGGCGTCGAGAGGCGTCGCGGCGCCGCTCGGACGGCATCCCCCCATCGATGCCTCTCTACTCTTCCGTCTGTCCGTCCGACAGTGGCCGGCCAGTCGATCAGCTGGCCGGGAAACCGTCGGGATTCCAGAATGCCTGGACTACGTCCAACCGGGTTACCGCACTTCGCCCTCTCGATTCCCCCACCCATCCAACCCCCTGGCGTTCCATTTCAGGACTTTCCAACATCGACCCCACGCTACATTGAAGGGGTTGTACTCGCCCTGTGTACGCAGGAAACAGGCGCCGTCGTGAGGTCCGCGGTCCCGCCACGGTTGAAAAGTCGGTCATCCTCGCGTGTGAAGAAGCTCTTCCCCTTTCCACTCCTCTTCGTCGTCTTATCGGGACGAACGATTATGGATTTGGGTCACGCCAGCGCCGGATTGATTCACGAGAATTTTCACGGGACGCAATTATCCCGCGCGCGGTATAACGTGTTCGAATTATTCCGTATTGTGAACGCTGCGCTGCGAAAATATTCGCTGACGAATGACCTCGGGCGACAATGCGCCTCGCGATAATTGCGTTACTTCGAGCAGATTTTGCGATACACGGGCGTGGCGCACCGCGCGGAGATAGCGAGCATGAAAGATGGAGCGTCGCGACGTCAGCGTGAAAAAGAGCGCGGATTACACGCGCGGAAGGTCGCGCGCGATTCTGTTATTTACGCAAATTAGTTGTCAAGTACGTTGTATCTCTGTGATTTATCGGGACATTGGGCAACAAGCTGGAAGTAATCGTGAGATCGTGCAAACCTCGCAACGAGTCGTCAAACGATCCACTAATTGGATACGATACAATATATTTATCTCTGCATGTATTTTATCGCGCCAAAACCATTTTGGATAAAATTTCTTCGCATGTGCCAAGGAATTTTCGCAAACATAACACGACATCATTATACACACGGTGAATGTATAAAATTATTAGAAAAGAAGAAAAAGATGTTATTAAGCAATGAAGCGAAAAGGATCGCCGTTGAAAAACGAAACGACCTTCTCGAAACTCCTCGGTGACCTCGTAACAGCAAGCCTCGCTTGTCGATAATTATCAACCGCACAGTTACGACCACGCAGACCCTTCATCGACTTATGCGACTTATTTTATCCGAGAAACTTTTAACTCGAAATATACTCTCGTTGAATTAGTAGTCTCTATAATTTTCCGCGAAGCGTCACTAACGAATACTAGCTTAGACGAGAGACTTTACTCTTGATTAAATTTGAATTTGATCTTTTATCGATAGAAGAATTATAGATAGACGTGATATAAAATATCGTGACTGTTAATTCGAAAATTTGGGTAAAAGCGTGAAAAGCGACGGCCGTTCCAAAGTTATTTAGTTAAGAGTAAATTTTCACCGTGTCGATCGATAAAGATGAACATTAAACTTGTTAGAGAAACTATCGTCCAAATTTCACGCCGCAAGGATGAAGCGCACCGTTCTTCTTTATTCATCCGACCGTGTCGTTTCGCCTCGAATCTGCGAAAGTACGAGAAAGAGCGAAGCAGCGGAGCGAAGAGGAACAGGAACGGAAGAGACAAGCAGAGACCCAGGGCGACGCAGGGCTGGAAGTCAAGTCGACGCAGTAGTTTCCGCGAGCTAAAGCTCCTTGGTAGAATTCCAGAATAAACAAAAATGGAGCCTGTCCCGTGCTTTATAGCCCGGGTGGCTGACGCGGAAAGGAATCCAAAAACGCGAGCAAGCTCGTAAATCAAATGTGTCTGCAGTGCGCGCACGAGGGCCGAATCCGCGAACCTGGCGGCCCTTTAATCCCGCATCCATTATTGGTATGTCACGGTATAAGAGGGTGCCTTCAAGAACGCGCGCCCGGGCCAACCCCTGCCGCCAGCCACCGTCATCGGCGTTGTAAGGGGGAGGGGGAGGGCGGCGGCGAGGCCG
This sequence comes from Eciton burchellii, assembly GCA_020341155.1. Taxonomy (NCBI): domain Eukaryota; kingdom Metazoa; phylum Arthropoda; class Insecta; order Hymenoptera; family Formicidae; genus Eciton; species Eciton burchellii. The sequence continues at coordinate 2,371,481 of JAHMML010000002.1, forward strand.
CAGGTTCCTCGCGACCACGCATTATTTCCCCGGCGTGGCATTCGACGTGGATGGCCCCGAGCATTCCAAACATTTGATTGAAAATTTCTTGAGACTCGGGAATGGCGCGCGTAATGCGAGACGCGCCGGGCCGTGTTGTCGCGCTGCAAAGCCGCTTCTTCGCTCTGGCGACTTCGACGCGGCGAAAGAGGAATCCATTTATTTAACATGTAAGAACGCGCGTTGATCCGCCTCCTTCCTCCATCTATGCTTCATCTGTCGGATGACGACATTCATGGCCGTTCGTGGCTCCTGCGCTCGCTCTGTATCGAGTAATTCCGACCTCGAGCGAGCATGCGATATTTCGCAGAAGAAACGACGAACGCGCGACAGGAACGGCAGGAAGTAGTACTTTGTGATTTTTTACACGCGATGACATACGACGGCCGCGCCATCGTCGCGTCATTGATCACTGCTGATTCATTTCTCTGATGCATTCTTCTGGCGATTTGCTTGACGCGACCGAGTCTCGAACCGCTAAAGCCAGTCTTGGCTCGTGATTTAACTGGGAAATTAATTGTTCGAGATATCCCCCGCGGAATATCTAGAATCTGCGAAGAGAACGCTCTCGCAAGAATGTTCTCGAATATACTTTGCGGTGGTCTCTTTTTATCTTTTTACCGATATAGGCAAATTCATGCAGAATGCTCGCGCGAGCTATCGATGCACAAATGACACGTACAGGAAACGAAAGGCATGGAGTTTGACGGCGGAAAGGGATAATGCAATCGGAATCGTGCAGAAGCAGGATCGTAAACTGCGATAAAGAAGGATAAGGGGCTTGAGCCCTTATCGATCGAAAAGTCGACTCCTTTCTGTGTATGGACTGCGCTATATATATATATATATATATATATATATATATATATATATATATATATAAAGCAAAATATATATATATTTCTTTTTTCTTCTCTGCTTCTACAGTTCGCCTTTTCCCATCCGCAAAGCTCGCGAGATGACGACGAGAGTGAAAACGGCGTACCGATCTTCGCGTCGAAGTTGCGGCAAGTTATACGAAAAGTTGAGGCGGGAAGTGGTGCGTGGTGGAAACTACAGGAATTACTGGCAATTACAGGAATGATTTATTAACTTTGGAAACTGGCTATCTCGAGCTGCGGCGCTGCTACCCGTTCGCGGTTCCGTGTGGCGCCGCGCGTCGAAATATTGTAATGAACGCTGCAATAACCGGCTCTCCGCGCGGCAGACGCCATGTCTCTCGCACAATTACGGAAATTAAGAGAAAGAAGCAAAAAAGAAAGATCCAGACCCAGGTGGGCGCGAAAATCAAGTGCGCTTGAGTGACGATGAATCTTCATCAAATGAAGATTTACTTATCCCCGCCATCAATTCCCTCGTTCATCGCTGAGGCAGCGATACACCGCGCGAATGATAGAATTAATCCCTCTCGATTAACGGTCTTCATGTCGGCTCGTATCCTTCCCGATGTATCTCTCTGTCTTCGTCAAGACCCGTCGTCCGTGTAATCGCGATGCCTTCATTGCCGGATGCATTTAGATCGCGCCCCAACGACGCAACGACCTCACTTACGTGCGATTACTTTTCATCAAAGGGTGCGGCAGGCATGCGGGGAAAAAATGATCGCTAAATTAGAACCGATTTAGCCGAACGTAACACGGTTAATCATCGTGGTATGTACCTTCCATTATTGGCGCCGGGGCAATAATAGTGCCGATGATCGCAAAGCAATCGATTTCCACGCCGGCGTTAATGGAAAATGAAATTGTGGCCGGAGTATTATCCCGCGAATTTAGATTATCCTAGCGCTTAATAGAAACCCTATTAACGCTCGACATATTTCTACGGACGGATCGTGCCGAAGATCGCCCCGTCCGCAGTTAATGTCGCATTAACCGCATGTGCGCGCGACGAGATCGCTACAAAGTGCCGCACCGTAAAGCTTCGCTTCCGCGCGATGCGTCAGTTAAAATAGAAGCGAGCGCACGAAGATCTCTCCTCCTTCGCGGTGTCATTCGCGCGGAGGTCCGAATAATCAGAGCTGAGAAGATGAATGGAAAGCCGAAAAGTTGCCGCAAAATTTCCTCAAAGTAACTCAACAGTTACGCTCAACATGAGTCTTTGAGAGTGCATCCTCGTAAAACTCGCGAGCAAACGCTGGCTCTCGATCGCTCGACAATCCGGCAGTCTTCGTGGCAAGATTCGGCAAGACATTCGGCAAGAAATTCGGATGATGGAATTCGCAAAGTGCTATCTTAATCGCGACGGATGTTAATCGCGGCCGAGTCACGGCTCGAAACCCACAGCGAGTCCGAAATCAAAACTTCGCGCCCAGATACGGGCTCGCAATTCGCGCGAATCGCCCAGCCACGGCCGGGGGAGAAAAAGTGTTGCCGGGGGGCGCGGGGGCTGATCGATGCTGTTGGAAAGTTAGGCGAGCTTTCGCAGATCCGTTTACAAAATTTCGTCGGCTGACGAAATTACCGGCTGTTTCCACCGGTAGACCCGCGATACCGACGATCAAGGGGGGTGGCTCGACGCTGACACCTCCCTCGGCCGCTTAGCCAACCCCTCTTCGGGAGGCAATTCCTACTCGAAAGTTCCCTCAGTATCAATGCGGGTGGTACCGTACCAGTCGCGTGTTCCTTGTGGCGTCATGTTCGATATCCGGTATATCCGCAATACGGTAACGTCCGGATTGCGCTCCTTTCTCTCCCTTTTTCTTTTTCTCTTTTTTTCTTTATTTCCACGTTCGTAGATCTGTAAATTCGATCCTATTACGATCCAGCCGCGTAGCTCGGAAGACTGATATCTCTGATTTAAAAGTTGCCAGTGCAGGTGTAATCTGAATCCCGGTGCGCAACGCGCCGGCATGTGCCAATAAAGATAAATGGCTCAAGAGAATCGCCGTTACATGCGCGAGTCCTCGCGCGTAATAACGCCCGCGTAAGGCGAGATGTTCAACATCTCTATTTAGAGAGTCGTAAAAGGGCATTATAATAAAAACAACCATTTTCGTGCGACTCCAAGTGAAGATTTTACTCGCTGTTCCAGCTAACGTTCTTCTTCATTCACGGATAAGAGGTACGTTCGCAGAGTTCAGAGAGGCGATAACGCCTATAGAAGGACTAAGAAGACTCGTAAATTATAAATCGGATCAAATGTTCTCACCCGCAGAGGCAGAACAGGTTCCTCAATGTCTCTGACAAGAACAAGACGAGAAGCATCGATGAAGAATTTAAATAAATATAAATATCGATTTCAAATTTCATTCATTTCCCGAGGCTCGAGAGTTCGAACGATAGAGCATTTGGTTGATTTTATTGCGAGATACAATCGATACACGCCACCACGCTTTCCATCACTGCCTCGGTATCTGTTCGGACTTTTGGCGGCGTCTTCAATCGCCGCCTTTTAGGTCGAAATCGTTAGATATTGAGATGCGATAAGGCGGCTTATCTTCGGGTGGATCGAGTAAGGGGGAGCAGCGCCAAATTTGATATCGCGAAAACCATCGATATCCTAGCGATGATGACACATCGCGGTTTCCTTTGTCTCGACAAAGGGCCAACGGTAGCTTATAAGAGGCAAGTAGAATCTTTGTCCTCTCAATTCTAGTTCGATTCAGCTGCTTCGTCCGGCATCTTACGTAACGGACGCAGTTCCGCGACAACGGAGTATTGCTTGTATCGATTATAGCAATAAAAGAACAGAAGCTCAACATCGAATATTCAATTTTCCCTCAAATCCACATCCGAGTATTCATCGATAATCGTCCACTTGGGCAATTTCGCAACCGGCGTGTACGGAGAGTCTCCAATAGTATCCCTTCCTCACCCCGCCCGTCCTTTCCAAGGACGCTGTTAGTGGCGTTTGATCGAATGCTTCAACTCTTAAAAGCACGCCGCCGTAAAAGGGTTAAAGCAACAAGTAATCTCGCAAGTTTTTACAGGCATGCCAACGTAAGCCGTTTTCTTGTTGCTCCTGATTACGTGAGGCAACAACAGCATCGCCACATTTTTCGAAATGGGATAATTTCGGAGCTCTCTCTTTCTCCCCATCTTTCTCTCCCTCTCTCGGCCGGGAAGGTTCGCACGAGGGTGGCTCGCAACGCGGCGACAACAAGGGAGCGAAAACGAAGGGGGTAGTAGAACGACAGTCCTATCTGCAATTGCAATCGATAGTAAACCCGCCCCGAAGTCTCCGGCATCGGCTACGATATTTAAATGTCAGGCACATAACACGCGTTCGCCACCTTCGTCGGAGGGAAAGGGGACCGGATACCCTAACATTTATGCCCTCGCTTCGTCCCCTTACGCCTTCCGCCTCCACGCGAAGCAACCCTCCTTCGACGTCTCCTTTCCCTCACTTTCCCTCCGCTCCCCTCGTTCCCGACAGGTTTCGTACGCGTGCGCGCGTGCACTAATACACCCCCGCTGAGATAGGAGCGGGAAAAAATGCAGAAGGAAGAACGAGAGAGCGCGAGGGAAAGACAGAGGGAGAGAGAGAGAGAGAGAGAGAGAG
>JAHMML010000002.1:2376453-2514910 GCA_020341155.1 Eciton burchellii
AGACAGAGAGAGAGAGAGAGAGAGAGAGAGAGAGAGAGAGAGAGAGAGAGGGAGGGAGAGAGAGAGAAAGAGAGAGAGAGAGAGAGAGAGAGAGAGAGAGAGAGAGAGAGAGAGAGAGGGCCAAGAGGCAACGTTATTAAACTCGAGGGCTTTTGACTTTCCGCACAGCGAGCAAACCACCGCGTCTCTAGATCCTAGACCTAGACCTAGAACCTAGACACCGGCTACAATCCGATGACAGGGCGGGGGAGGGGAGGGGAGGATGGATAGACGGCGTAGACGGCGGGGGTGTTGCTGGCGATGATAATAGCGATAGTGGCGGTGACCATTTTGTATTCCGCGAGACCGACGAATATTGCAGCCGTGGGCACCAATGGGGCCAGACCCAATTTCCCCTAGCAGCCGGCCGTCCGTCGCCCTTTGTGCCGGTGTGCGCGAGTAAGCTGTCGGCGGTAAGATCTTTGTTCGACGGCGGACGTTATTAATTCGAGAATGGCTACTTTCACGGGTCGAACGGCGCCGTTTCTCGAATCTCGCGCGTCGCCGGGGGCGCAATAACGCGAATGGCGGGCGCCGGGAAACTTTTGTATTCGCTCGTGTGTATTCGTACGTGGCCGCGTTACGTAATCCTTGTAAATGCGCGGAGCGATTAAGCCGCGACAACTGCGGCCCGAGCGAATAAACGTATCTCTTTGTACGCACTTAAGCGTCCTCCCGTAAGATTCACCGTGTTTTCGCAGTCATCGGCATTCCGCGCGTGCGTCTAAGAGATCCCGGAACAGAGACGTCTGATGTCTGATGCTTAATGAACGCGCGCGATGATTCACATAATTTTCTCACGCGTATTACGTTCGCTTCTCCATTACGACTTCTCGACTTCTCGCCGCTGGATACTTTTAACCGAAGCGCCAAGGATATTAATTCGGAGCTATTACACAAAAGTATTCGCGACGGCAAGTTTCCGCGAAAGCGGAGGGAATAAACGCGGCTATCTCGGAAATTCGATCAGCTGGATAACGCGAATAGAGCAGAGAACTTTCAACTTTTCGCCGCTAGAGAAGGTAAATAGTTCCCTACTCCAGCTGGCGTTAGATATTCAGCGATAAAGAGAAAGAGGAGGGGAGAGAGAGAGAGAGAGAGAGAGGAAGCGAGTGAAAGAAGGAGCAGAAAGCCTTGCAAAAGGGCACCCAATTTTCCTCGAGTAGCTGAGTACCCCTTTGCGCGTCACGATGTGCGAAACCTGAACGTTAAGATCTTTTTAGAGGCGCTAACGTTATTAATCCGGGAATGGTACGGTTATATCCGGCACACCCTCGTGACTCCACGGAATGTCGGAGGGTGGCTCGGTCTCTCGCAGTGGCGGAGAGAAATAAATGACGTCACGCTTCGGGAAAAGTACTTCCCTGCGGTCTGCTATCCGACGACCAAGTTCGAAACAAAGAAGAAGAAGCCGCCGTTCGTGCCAAATGCCGTTGCTGCCGGCTGAACACCCGTCGAAGCTCGTAAGTCGGCCATAATTGGATCCCGTATTTGTAATAAAGAGTTAAACGACATTTTTCAAGAACAAACTGAATAATGCGTATTAAAGCGAAGAGCGTCGAGGGATGTAATCTGCTTAATTCGTTCGCCCGCGAGTGCTTCTCGAGACTCGGTACGATATTAATATGAATTTTTCTGATACCTCTCGCTGGAAGTATCGGAAATATCGAAAGGTGAAAAAATCGGGAAAGTTTACCGAGTAAACGTTTGCAGTTTAATCGCGTAATCGATGATCGTGCGTCGCGTCGTGAATTTTCAATCTTCAAACTAGCTGAATCCGCGACATATCTCGTTCGATCTCTGCTTACGTGTAAACGAGTACCGATTCGTATCCATTGTAGGGAATACGCGATTGTAACAAAGCAGACAAAGACAAGTGAAAACGTCTGTTCTTTATTGGACGTGCGCGCTAGACATGACCTAAAAAGTAAGCCAACGTCTCCGCGACAAGCCAGAAGCCAGATAGGCAGAAGTTTATGACTAATTCGACGTAATTTACGAACGAACGTAGCAGGCAGCGCTGAATAGGCCGCAGTCACGCGCTTGTTTCGACAGCGCGCGCAGTTTTCGTCATTAAGAAATCATCGTGCACGGGAGAGCGATTTCCACGCGACGCGTTTAAACGCGTTTCACGGCAGGATTATCGTATCGCGAGACACAGCACTTTGCGTCGCGATCGCCAATAAAGCTCGCGATTGTCGCGGTCTGTCTCCTCGTTTCCTCATCCCGTTTCATTCTCGTAGCGTTATCGCCGAAATATTCGCCATAACTTTGCCAGCAACGCCCCTGGAACGCCCTTTGGTAGCAAAAAATTCACAGTGGGTGCCGCCTCAATTGACGAGTAAGTTCCGCTATGCGAGCTCGTTGCTCTACATACCCGCCGCTGGAAAGCACGACGCCAGACGGCTGGCCGGTCTTTTTACCGGCGCGTACGAAGTGATTTATAGTTGGCTAGTTTTTCCCTATTTCCTACAAAATGACAAGGGAGCTAATTAACTCCGCTATTGTTGGCTCCGACCCGGATCCCTCGGCCCCTCTCGGCCCGCCATCCATCCGTTCGCGGTAGTCGCAAAACTATTATTACTCACGCCATGTTACTTCGCGGTAATTAACGAACATGGCTGGAATATCTGACGGCAGGGGGGAGGGAGGGGGAGGGAGGGGGGAGGGAGAATTCGCTTTCGCTGACTGTCGGCGCAACTTTCGGCTCCGCTGTCTCTCCTGTGTTTTCCATTCTGACGCGAGAGATCTGCACAGCGCGACCGCTCGACGCTCGAAGGAGAAAGAATTTCAAGCTCGTCAAACGGAGGAAGCAGCAATTCGCGAGTGATCGAGCGAGCGACACGCAAATGCTCAAGGCAGTGATCAACTTACTTTCTACTTCTCATCGTCAATCAGAGCCCATGGCTCTCGCGCAGTCGAATCCGTGCCAAGAGAACGTGCTCGAAACGTGCTTACCTGAAACAGAAACAAGAATCGCACATGAATACCGCAGAGTCTCTCCGCGCAGCACCGATACGAAAATGTGCAAGTAGTTAAATCTCTCTAAGGATAATGTCACCCAATAATGTCTAAAGTTCACTTCAAACGCATAATTTGCGACAGAATTATACTTGCAATCTTGTACACGATGCGCAGAAGCGACTTATGGTCGTACGTGTGGCTTTTCACTTAATTACAGTTGCAATTGCGCAGCCATTTTCCGCGCGACTATAATTCCGAATAAAATTCCATACCAAATTATAGAGCACTTCAACCCCGCCACGCGCAAACTCATCGACGAGCCTCAGATAATAAAAACACGTGCTTAAGGTCGGAATCAACGCGTCCAAGTGAAAACGGATGAAAATGCACGGTGAACGTACGGTGAACGGCATAAATTTCCGTGCAACGCACAGGGTAAACTTGTGAATAATTAATTAGTAATACGAGATGGGGGTTGCTAAGAGCCGGCTGGCTCGGACCATCCTTTCTGGACCGCCCCGACAGCCACGGACGCTCGGGTTTGAAATTCGAGTCCCCTTCAGCCACGAGAAACCCCCGAGCCCGTCTTCGAATGAGGCACGCGAGGCAACGTCGGCCACGTACCCTCACCTCATTATGCTAATTATTTAAATCCCCCAACGCCACATTATGTTAAGCCCCGGCGCACTTGGCGACGTGTCCCGCGGTATATGTGTGTAAATCATCGTTATATCCCGCGGCTCGTTAAGAAACTAAAGAGGTTGCCGCTTGCGACGTCGACGATGACATTATTCGATAGCGGGTAATTAATTTGTCCTGAACGTATGGCGAAATTTACTGGATAAAGCAGGATAAAGCGATTGAATTCGACCGGGTATCCTCAACGGGTCAAACTTTAAATAACGATTACTTTGTGTAAATGCCGCGCGAGTTACGCGTAAATGTTCGCATAGTCGACCGTTTCGCGGAATCGAGCGAGAACGAATTACGAGAACGATGGTACGATGCAAACGGCAGGAACGCGGCTGATGAATCGAACAATGTCCCATGCAATCTCCAAGCCCGTGAAATCTCCAAGGTCGCGGAAAATCGCAAAACTGCGGAACCTCGAGGGAAAGAAGCTCGCGAGGCTGCTCGTGCGTTTACCAGCCGCGCCGGGCAACAGGGCACGGCGACGGGGGGAGGAAAAATACAGGCGGGCCCGTGCGAGAAGCCCGCGATATATCGGGGCGAAACGTGAGAGAGATACACGCCGAGAGGGTCAAGCCCGCCCCCGCAACCTTAGTTCCACATGCCCGGCGCATTTCGGAAAACTCGGGTTCAGCCAGGCTTATAGTTGAAGTTTGATACGACGTTGACGGTGTGCGCGTTTAGTGAAACGGGTGGGGGTCCCTACGCGGCATGAATAAAACATTCTTCAGGGTCGTAAACCGTTTCCATCCGTTTCTTTAAAGGGTCACCTCACCTCTCGCCGCGGAACTCCCGGGCGATCCGAGGCGCGATCCGAAGACCACGATCATTAGCATGGCGAACGACCGCAACGACCGAGACGAGATGATGTCCGCGAGATGGAAATTATGGCAGCCCCTCTTCTCTCACCGATTGCCCCTCGTCCAACTTTTGCGCGACTGTAGAGAGATATCCCGCGAACCACGCGCGAGCTTATCATCGAGTCATCGCGATCCGCGCTGTGTCGAAAAATGCGGGACGATTAGCCATTGGCGCGAACACTCGATGTGATCGCTTACAGCTAGGAGACGTACCTACATGTCACTGTGGAGAACAATATCTCCGATCAAACAATTGACCTCTTCCTCACGTCAAGCGTCAACTCCATAGCGATTGCAATGTACGGCGATGCGGATCGCTAGCGCTTCACGCGGTTGGAATGTCGCTTTGCCTCCTTGTCGTTCTTTATTTCACTCTGGCTTTCGTTACGTCATAGATACGTAATCTCCCAGGTATAGAAGCGGAGCGAAATTTGCAGCGTGGAAACAATATTTATCTGTTAGCTCGTGTGTGGCTACTTGCGGAACGGGATTGGAGAACGCGATGCACGAAAGAAGAACCCGCAAGCTGCCCCCGCCTTGAATCGCGCATCGAAATAATACGCTCGGATGCGGCCCGTGCTGATAACGCATAGTTCAATGGCGCGTGTAATACGCAGCTATATCGCTTGCACGATGCAAAGTTTCCGTGGAAACTCGAAACGAGGAGTTACATCGGGGATCGTGCGCCGGTGGGCGCGTGCGCGCCGCCCTGCAGCTGCGGAGAAACATGATGAATCAAACTAAATAACAGCGAGCGAAGCACCTGCTGCTGTTTGCCAACATTGCAGTTTCAAACGGTCCCGCCGCCGCTACGTTTCATCCGATTGCGCGATCTCGATTTATATTAAACAGTCGATAAAAGGGCTGCCTGAACACGGCAGGCCATCCGGCCCGTCAAATGCGCGATGACGATTCTCCGAATCATGATCCTCATGTTCGAGTTTTTCTTTCTTCCTGTTTCTCTCTCTCTCTCTCTCTCTCGCTCTCTCTCTATTTTTCGAAACAAAGTAAACGCGCACGACGTTCCTTCTCCGCGCGATCTCAATCGCGCAGTTAAAGGACGATCGCGATATTTGAAGGGATTCGCCGGTTCATCCCCGCGCGCGCGCGCGCGCGCGAGAGAAAGTGGGTTAGTTTATTAAAGATACCCCCGCCGCCCCGGTTTGTCCAGGGGGGATGATCGTCAAGCTTTCGCGCGATTTTCTTTAGTTAAACTTTTTTAATTATCTGCTCCTCTCGGCGTAATCGATTAACTAATTGCCGGGCAGGTTCGTGCCGTGCGCGCCGCTACGTAAGTTAAACGGGAAGCGAGAAGAAAGGAAAATAACTCCGACGGGGTATTTATCGAGACCGATCGCTCCGAGACGTTACGACGTCGATCATTCCGCGGCTTTGCGATTCCATTCCAAAGTTTTCAGCGAGAAACAGCAATAGCGCCGAGAACTCCGGCACGGTGCAAATTATGCCCGGCCGCCGCCACCGCCGCCGCAGCTGCCGGCACGTAGAGGAGAAAGAAAGCGAATCAAACTTAATTTCGCCCGGACACCTGACTGCTGCCGGTAGAGACCGGTGTCTACCGGCGTATAACTGATAGTGAAATATCATTTCGCGATTTCGTTTAATTAAAATCTGATTCAAAGTTCGCGAGGAACATCGCGCCGCCCGGCCCGAGTAATACCCCGTTACGCCGGCTGCGGTTAATGCATCGGCGAAAGAGTTCGATTCTGTTTCTCCCTTCTGCCCTCCTTCCCCTCTTCGCCGTGCTCCTTCTCTCGCTTCCGTCACTTCCGCTGCTGTCCTCCTCGTTACGCAAAGTAAAGCGATCGCCTTCGTCTTCTGGAAGACGCTCGAGTTTCGTTTGCATTTGCGACGACCGGTAACGACGCACTCAATCTCGATGGTGCATTCGTCGCGATAAAAGTCGGTCGATATATTTATATATGTGTGTGTGTATATATATATATATATATATATATATATATATATATATTTATTTATTTATTCGAGAGAATGTCCATGTAATTAATTGGAACAAAGACCACGGCTCCGAGATGCAAAGGTCGCGAAAAGTTATCTTCCATCTCCGATAAAGTTCCACACTTGAAGCTATGGAACTTCCGGTCCACTTATGGACGTTCCTAAGTATTAAGAATCGTTAGTTAACGAATCGTCTGTTAGTGTCGGCCGTAACTAATCTACGTTGATCCCAACGCCCGTTCCGCGCCGGGAACAGAGTTTCTCTTTTACCGGCAAATTGTGTTTTTACGCACACGAGCCGACTGCGCCACTTCACGGCTGCAACAACCCCACGAAATTCCCGACTCTTGCCGGCGCCAACGAGGGAAGCGGGTGAACGCGCGTAATAATGAGTAATTTCGCGTGCGATACGCGCGCTGCGTGTAGAGCATCCCGGGATTTATCACGCGTTTTAGATCGCCGCGAATAGCCGCCGAGTTGAAACGTCACCGTCCGACTTGGCAAGAATAATCCGCTTTACGCGCGAATTCCCCATGAATTCCCCATCCGATTTTTTCGAGCAATAAGAGCAGAACGTCACGTTTTTACTCGCGTGATTATCGGCGCCGGAACTTGTCAAAACCGGCATTCTCACCGCTTCCCGCTACGCAGGGATAATCAATTAACGCGCTAATGATCTGATTTTTAATTCACTTTAACCTGAATTTCCAACTTTTAATTTAAGCCCATTGCCACGTTTAATCGCTCGGAGGAGTTTTCGAAGGAACCGAGGACACAAATAACATAAACGCGGCAGAAGAAAGAATTTCCCTCAAATGTGCAATTAACTCGACATTGAGCGACCATAATTTTCTTGTGCCCTTTAAAGCTGAGAGAGACTCTTCATTTTTCTCCTTAAACTCTCAAAGTTGGATAGTTAAGCGTAAGGAGTTCCTAATGGGCTCCTTGAGGCATCCCCGCGCGAACCCGCAGAAAGAGATTCCTAAGACGAGGCTCGGCAAGACGAAGCCTCGTGATGTACTCGAGATGACGTCCCGCATTACCAATAACACTACAAACATGCCTCCCTTAAGAGATGTCCTAAAAGTCTCTCGCAATAAAAGCCGGCACCCATAAAATATCGTCGCCTCCCCGTCCGTCCTCGCCGCCCCCACCCCCACCCCCGGCCCCGCTGCGCTGCCGGCGTCGAGCCATCAGTTATCCATCCGCGGTCCCCGGACGAGACAGGTAGGTACATAAAGTGGGTACTCTGGCGGATTGAAATATAACCCCGAATATTTCTTTACGCCCGCGTCCGATACGCGTATGACGCTTTCTTACGATTACACTTTGACTTTCATGCACCGTCGCGCCGTCACGTTTGACGTAGTACGGTCGCCGCGTTCCATCGAGTAGCCGTTAAAAAGGGGGAGGCAAACGCGCGTACGCATCTCGTAATGCATCCCCGACTGTCGCGCATCATCGGGGAATCGCGAATTAATGTTAATGCAACGCGCCCAAGTGCGCCGCGGAAATTGAGGGGAAGCGGCCCATGAAATTTTGAGACCGCGCGTCTTCGCGAACAGCAACGCGGCGGAGAATTGCATTCCGCGCTTTTGTCAAGTCCCAAACACGACTACATGGATCTCTCTCTCTCTCTCTCTCTCTTTCTCTCGGTCTTTTAATTAAAATTTCCGACGGGCAAATAGCTGCCGCATTTAAAATTATTAATTACTTCGCGGGACAGCTTCAGCTACCGGTTGATTGCTCACGCGCGTTCATTCGTGTAATCGAATCGCTCGAACGATACTTTTCGACTAGAGTGTCATTTATTTGCGGCGAAGCCGCTTGTCTAACGCGACACAAATCTCCCGTAAGCGTGATCGAGATTTTTCCAGCTAGTCAGGCCGCGTTTTCACATTAAATTGCGTTAAATATTCCGTCCAGCCACACTGCTGGCTTCCGCGGAACGGGGACGCATAATACGTTCCACGAACGCGATTTACAAGCGGCATACAAGAGTGGGTGAATGGGGTTCAGCTACGATTACGAAGGGCAAGTCCACCTGGGTATTACGGCAATAATCGTATAACAAAGAGCAGGGGAGATCCGAGTATGGTCGCCTGATGGTCCTTCCGGGTTGGATATGGGTGTGGTTCGTTAGGCCGAGTTTTTCGACGCGTTAAGGGGAGAAAGCATCAGCAGGAAAATCGCGCGACCTTACCGAGGCGGCTGAGATCAGTTTTCAAGTCAAACTCGGAGTCAGAATCCGGTGTTGTCGCGCGGCGAGTAATGAAAACGGTTGCCGATGAATGAACGACGAGATGAAACGCTCCGACACACCGGAGCGAGTCAAGGGGGTCAAGGGTCAGGTAAAGTCGCGGAATACGGATCTCGCCGAGGGAGACATTTTCATCATCTGATTCACAAAAAGCGTCAAAAGCGCCACGGTTCCGCAAGGTTGACGGGACGAACGGGCAGCGGTTTCGGAAGGTCCGCGAAAAAGCCAACCGAAAGCTCCGCGCATTTAATAACAATCGTAATCACAGGGATGCAACAGTATTTTATCAACGGGCGCCACTACGGCGAGCCGATGCAAGCAAAATATTTAACCAGATGCGCGCACGCGAATGGGAGAAATCGGAGCCGCGCGCCGCTCTCTATCTAACGCGCATTAATTAACTTAATGAAACACGGAAACGTACACGGCGTAACGACAGCGCGGCCGTAAGCATAACGCAATATGTTGAACAATACCGCGCGCCCGCTAACTTCGCCCGCGTAGATTATACCTCCGTGCGCCATTTACGCGAGCTTCCCCATAATCGAGCCGGCGTCCCGGCGAAGTTTTACCCGCTTCTCTCGGAAGAGGGCGGAAGAGGAGATACGGGGGGGGGGGAAGAGGAGGAGGAGCCGGTACTCGTTTAGAACGGTTAATACGGTAGGACGCGCCACTAAATATAAGCTTGATTTATTATCAAGTGGGGGTTATTATTAAATTCGGTCAGCCCGTTCGGACCAACTTTGAATCTTCCTCTCTCTCTCTCTCTCTCTCTCTCTCTCTCTCTCTCTCTCTCTCTCCCTTTCTCTCTTCCGCATTCGCTCGTGCCGACCGATAAAAATGAGGAAACGGAGAGAAACGGAAAGAAGGAAGAAAGAGAGAGAGAGAGAGGGGGGGGGAAGACGGAGAGAGCTAACCAATGAGAAAACGCTCGGAAGAGTAAAGCAAGTCGACGAATTTATTAACTTTAAAAGCCGCCTGCGATGGAGAGCTAGCCAGTTGAAGATGCTTCCATGACTTTACGACCCAGTCCGTTCCAACCCTGTCCTGCGGCCTATCTCACCCCCTCCCCCAAACCACGTGTCTCGCATGGCTCGACGCGTACGTTCCACCTCCTTCCTACCTCCCCTTATCCCCCGTCCAAACTCCGTCGTCGTCGTCGTCGTCGTCATCCCGGCATGAAGCACGATGCGCAACTTATAATTTTCTTTGAAGCTTCGCGGCTTATCGATCGAGCTGTATGATTGGAATTTATAATAACGTTCGATCTGAGTGCCGTTTCCCGCCCGGTCGCCCGCGCCTGGAGCAAGGGAGAACGATGGGAGGGGAGAGAGGATTGCACTTTCCGGGTTTCATATCGTCCCCGACCATCGTGCCGCTCGTGCGGTATGAGGATCCAATAATTGAGTCACAAAGATTTAGTTTCCTACCACAGCGACGGAAAAATGGCAATTAACGTATTACCGTTATTGCTATTGCCGTTACCGTCTCTCAATGATCGAGCGCCACGGCACGTGCTGCGTCATTATGACGAATGGAATCGATCTCTCCCGTCATCGTAATGATTTCTGATAAATTCGACCGTGAATAGATTCTGCTGGCCGTAAGAAGACTTTCATCCCCGATGAAACGCTAGATTTATGCTAATCTCGTTACTTTGTTATTCTCCTGCTTGTTTCCTCCTTTGATTCCCCTCCAGTCAAATCGTATTGTCACGATACATTATCGACTGTATGACAAGAATAAAAGAATTGCTCGACAACTCATTGGCTTAACGACAACGCTAATGCACGGAATAGCGAAGCAGGATTTGAAAATCGTTTATTTAAATGAATAAGCGTAGGTTAAACAATCTACAACAACCTACAACAACCGGACAACAACCTACTTATCCTGGAAAGTATGACGCTCTGTGCTAACAATTTCATTCTCTCGTCGCATAATCGTGGCTGAAGGAATCGCTATGCGTTCGCGGCGCCGCAAAAGCAGGTTTGCCCCATTTTGACAGGATCGAGGATGATAACATCAAAGCGAGATCAAAATTGAAAGATATCCGCGACTAATAAATTGATGCCCTGATCGCTCAACCTCGACGTTCAAACTCGATCAGCTGATCGCGAGATCATCAGCGCTCGCGCGTATCGATGTTTCCGATCAGATCTTATCGGATCACGCGCGCACCGGATGCAACAAATATCTCCCCCCTCCCCCCGTCCCCCTCCGCCGCGGCGCTTATTATGATAAATCTTGTCGTTGCGTCAGTAACGAGCATTTATCGAATTTCATTCCGCGCACAGATACAATCGTAAATAATGAGCCACGAAATTTCGGGGTCAGAGAAGATAAATTGCAATTGTCACGCGTTGGAGAGCTTCGGGCTCGTTCGCGCGCGCAGGTCTGTCCCGAAGAGGGATTCCCGAAGGAAAATATTACATCCGGCCGGTCCCGGATATTTTTCACGGCGTAAAACTGCGATGTAAAGAGATTCAGACACGTGTGTGACATCGATTCTGCTCGTCGTCTGCGGGGAAATATGTGACAATTAAATGAATGAAACGACGAGAAACAAAGAAAGATCACAAAAGATCCCCTCTCTTTCATAATTCAGCGTTTCGTTTTAAAGGATATTATGCGATCGCGATATTTTTCCAAGGACGGGACATTTTTAATTACATTAGATTTTAATTTAATTACATTCTTTAGCGGAAAGAACGAAAAGGGCTCAAGGGCTTTCGCTCTTTGCGGACAGATTGCGACATACGAGTGATATCACAGCGGAATAAATCGGTTCCATTGGGTGGGCTCGAAACTCGAAAATCAAAGTCGTTTCCGTATTCAAGGGTGCTCCTCTCTTGCCAAATTTGCAATTAAACGTGCTCCCGCCGCCCACCACAAAATGCATCACGTTAATATCTCATTTGTTGACACGGTCGAGTTAATTACTTCATTGTCTCGTCTCCCACGCGTGAAGTATCCCGCAATAATTATCCCGGCAATTTTCGTATGCGGGGCTAATCAAGCTGGATTAATTCCTGGCGCGAACGTTTGAACGTTTGAACCGCCGCGGTGTTCCCGCACGAGCGACAGGAGAAAGAAATAAGGAAGCGTTTTGCGAAATGGTGCGTTTAAGGTTTCCCGAATCCGGCAGGCAACACCATTCGGTACGACGCGTAGCGCGATGTTTCACGCAAGACGAATTGCAGTTGTTACGCGGTCAAAGTTCCTGCAGAGAGTGGAAGAGAGGGAGAGAGAGAGAGAGAGAGAGCGGGCGACCGTGGTCAGCCACGCTCGGAAAGTGGATCCTTCAGGAATATATTACACTTACCTGTTCCGCCACCGCTACGGGCAGCAAAACATTCGGCAGCGAGCTGTTAAGGAAGCCGCGGCAAAAAGCGCTGTGATAACGCGAAAGAATCATCGCGCAAGTCATCACGCGACGGGGAAACGTCATCAAAGGTTCTCAAGATTCGCGAGTGAAGAATCTTTCTCGCTTTCTCGCGAAAGCTGATTTCGATCGATTCGACTTCGATCCGAGAACAACGCTTGTTCTCGTGCATATCGACACTATCGACGCGCGAATTTGACAAGCTCGTCGGCAATCAGCAGTACGATGCATTTACGGGTCGATGTCTCGCATGCGAGGATATGTTCGCGAAATATCAGGCTGACTTTGCGTGATGTACGACGCGCGACGTGGCAGACGCAAGATGAATTGCGGCGGATGAGTGATAATTTCATAACGCGGATGCTAATGCAAACGCGCGTGACGCCGAAACGTGCGGGGCGGCCGGCGCGAATCTCGGAGCGGCATGGTCAGCGAAACAATGGCGCGATTCGTTCGCTTCCGACTTCCGAATCCAAGAATAATGGCCCCGTGAAGCGGCGCCTCGCGCAAGACGAATTGCACTTGTCACGCCGGCGAGAGGCTCCGGCATGGCGGCGGCATGACGACCGCGGTCAGCGGCGCTCGAAAATGAATCCTCGAGGAAGATATTATATCCGCCTGATCCCGATCCATTCCGGCGGACAAGAGAATGATGTAAGGAGGCGCAAGGGGTTGCGCCGTCGAGGGAGGAGAGAGAGAGAGAGAGAGAAGGCTGAGGAGGCGAGCGGAGGAGGTCGGCTTTACGGGGATACCCGAGTAAATGCCCCATGAATGAACGATGAGCTCTGGGGCCGACCAAACCCCCCCATCTTTGCCCCCGCTTGGCCCCCCTCTCGTCTCGTCCCTCCCCCCCCCCCGCCCTCTCCCCGTCCGTCCTCCTACGTCCGTCACCCCCTGCGAATTCGAATCGGATTTCCAGTCGGTGTCTCGTGCGCTCCGCGGAATTGCGATTAGAGACTCGTCGTAGGACCGGATCCATATTACATTCTCGCGAGGACGACAGCCCCGATATCTCCCCAACGACGCGGGAGATGCGTAATGAGATTGACACGAGGAAACGAAAATAGATGCGCGATCGGGAGCGAGCGAGGCGAGACGCCGAGGGAGTCCTCGATCTTCGTCGGAATTAACCGACGAAGAATCGATGCAGACAGGATTTGCCGCGGGATCGCCGGCTAATTGGTAAATATTCGTCGCGACTCGATTAAACGTTCCGCCAAGCGCGTATTGTTGTTTCGACTCGTCGATGCAGCGCGGCGGTTCGTCACGCGTCCCGCTATTAATATTAATATTAATCCGCTCATTCCACAACGGGGGGTGGGGGTGGGGGGCGGGGGCGGGAAGGACGGCGATACGCGAATGAATATCATAAATTATGAGTGACATTATAAATTGTAATGTCGTGATTATGCAGATGAGCTTATGCAAATATTTTAATTACACGCAATCGGCGAAAGAGAGCACCGGTTCCGCTTTCGCGAGTCGTCGATGTAACGCGGGTCGTCAAACGCGACGATGCCGGGAAGAGAAGCCTCATCTTCAATTGACGGCGAGTTTTTCCGACCGTTCCTACGCGAAACGCCCGCCATTCGCGTTCATTACTAGAGGTCGGAGTGGCGATGTGAAACGTAAGAGTTGATAAAACCTGAATAATTCAGCAGTAAGCGAGTCAGTCGCACTTTCGTTATCGAGGCAACAAATCCACATCCGCGTATTAGCAAACGGAGATGCTTTTCCGTTGGACACGAAACTTTTTGTCACTCTCAAGGTTTTAAAAATACAAGTTGAGCGATGTCACTTGACAGGAATTACAATTCTTGCCGCTATCGCTCCCCAAGTATCTCTCCCCGTCAATACTTTATGCTGGCCAACTATTCGCAAACAATTTAATCCAGATCCATTGGAGCTTACAACCGAGGACACAGAAATTCGAAATTAGAAAAAGGAAAACGAAACAAGGCGGAAAGCTACGTGCACGAAGGAGCTGCACTGATAATCTCGCGTAATCTACATCCTGCTAAATCCGCGACGACGTCGAAGATGAAGAAAGGAAGGCATCAAGGCGCGAAATCCTTTTCGGATGCAATGGAAAGCAGTTGTGCACAACGCGAAGACAATTACGCGGCAATAACGCGCTGCCTCGCGTAATGTAACGCGGATTACAGGGAACGCGATTAAATTGAAAGAAATGGTCGGAGATCGGCTTTGCGCGTCGATCCCATTAAATTTCGATTGCGCGCAATCCGAGCGAGGGTGGTCCAAACCCATGGAAGTGCGAAACGAACAGAAGACGAGGAGGACAAGGACGTAAGGGGAAGAATAAGAAATCACCAGAATCGCGGCACGTCGCGACACGATGCGCGTCGGTGGTAGTGTCGATACCGGCTGGAATACGTTACCGCGACGATTGACAGATTCTGCTGACTGATAACTCGCAGCATCGCTCGGATTTCCACAGAGAGTAGCAAAAGTCAGCGGCCCGCTGTGGCAGCGGAAAGAAAGGGAAGACAGAGGCAGAGGGTGAGGGATAGCGCGTAGATAGCCAGGGAGGCAAGGGACGAGAAGCGATTGACGCATGAAAGATTCATGGCCTGCACCGATGGCCACATCAGAAATGCCGCGGGGCGAGTCTCGACTCGATTCTCCTTTTCTCGAGGCAGCCGAAAGCTGCCATCCGATTGCCGGCCCGATTGCCACTGCCTCGGTTAAACGTCCTGGGCCCGTTAAATCCGTTTCGGTAATCGTGCCGCGTCGTCGTCGTCGTCGTCGTCGTCGTCGTCGTCGTCGTCGTCGACGACGACGACGACGACGGCGGCTGCTGATTAGCTGCCCGGAAACGAAAATCGCAGCGGGAAGCAGAGAAAGCGAGAGAAGGAAGGAAGGGGGGCGAGTAAAGAGGGGAAAATTCGGCGAGAGGAATCAAGACGTCTCTTCTTGCCGTTCGTGACCTCTTATCGTGGAAAACGATACACGTATATTGGTCCCGGGAGAGGGAACAAAGTTCGTGTCCGTGTGCCGATGTGTCAGTCAAAGGTGCATCCGTGTGGATGTTGGTGAGTACACCATCATCGTGTTTCTCCCAGAGTTACGTGCGGGGCTTTGAAAATGGCCGACGCTCTTATGAATTGGTATTAGAGGATAATTACGACGCTGATCCCAGAACGGCGATACATTACGCCCTAACGTAACGCGAGCCTGGACGAGGGTCGGGGATCAGGAGCAATAAACGTGCGAGGAGTCACCAACGCCTTCAAATTGATTTAGGATACGCGGTATTAGCATCCTTGCTCCTCAATGCGCGATAGGAAGTTTGATGGGGACATGAAAGCGACATGACAACCCGCTTTCCGAGAGCAAAGTGCTCGGCTACCGGATCATGTCAAAGAGAAGCATCGTTATCTTTAAGGCTGCCGATGCATAAAAGACAACTCTCAACTGACTTAACTTAAAAACCTCGCGCGAATACACTCAAGAGCGAGTATCGTGTGCTTTGTCCTTCGTGATGCAGCGGCGATGCGTGCGAAATAAATAACGAAGCAAACGGAGCAAAATGTGCAATCTCCATTCGATGACGCAATGTGTCAATCGAATACGGTTGATTCACCGATCTCTCACAGTCGACCGATCACGTTTCTCTCTTTCTCTCCGCGATATTCCTCCTCCGAGGATTTCCCCTCATTCCCGAAACCAGCTACGAGAGACGTGTAACCCACGATGCAGCGGCGGCGTGGAGAGCGAAAAAGAGAAAGAGAGCCAGGCGTAATGGTTCGACGGTGATTTGTGGAGGGCGCAAAGTTGATTCAGGGGTGAGAACGGCACAGCTTTCGGCCGACGAAAATGAGCTCTAAATCAGAGATGCCTGGGAAAACGGGTGTAACAAAAAGACCGGCATGCGGCCCACGAGATAGCGAGGAGTGAAGGGGATCGAAGATCGAGGAGAAGCCGGGATGACCCGGCGCGCGCGCGCGCGCGAGAAAGAGAGATGCGCGGAGACGCGCATCCTTCGCACAGCCAACGGTAGGATTTGCCGATCCTTGGAAATCGGCAAAGACGGAAAGTTGAGCGAGGGAAACGTGGAAAGAGACGGGGGAGGAGGACAGAGGAGCGACTGCGGCGAGGAAACGGTGGCAGGAGTCGTCGGTAAGCCGCATCGAAGTGAGAAATACGGTTTTTATCTTTAAGTAGGACCGGGTAATTGCGTAATTAATTACAGCTTTTATCCCGCGGCCAATGTCGTCTCGCGCGAGGGACCGGAGTAACTTACCTACTTTGCCGGCCCGGGCACCTGGGCGATCGTGATTTACGCTCGCCTCGGTAATTAACATAGATAGAGACCGGGCGTCTCGTACCAACTCCCCCTCCCCCTCCCCTCCCCGTCTGATTCCTGGACCCCCTGCTGCTATTTCCCCGTCGCCCATCCTCCGTCGACCATCATGACCTTCTTATCGGGCCTCGCGACGTCTAAAAGCTCGAGATCGCGGCGGACTTCTTTTTCTCTGAATAGAGGCAGAGTCGTTCCGTAAGATTCGGGGCTCTTTTCGTACGCGATCGCGCCGACAGCGATAGCCAAACTATCCTGAAACTTGCTCGAGTCCTCTTTATTCCACGTGAATGCCCTCTAACCGATTTACAATGGTGCCTCCTTGCACAAGAGATTCGACACATCGGAATGTGTTATCGTCCGACGAATTCAATGTACGAAAGCCAGCCGACTGCAGGAAACGAGACGACAACTTGGACGCGGCTAATCTACAGTTAATCTACAGTTTGACGCTGAAATGTTAAATTGGATGTTTAACCATTTTCATTGAAGAAGAAAGGTATTCGTCTCGCGCAAATGTACAACTGATTTGCGATAGAGCAGGAATCAATGCGCAGGTATATCGATTTTTGCGTGATATAATATATATAAACAACGAAGAATCTCTTGCACAAAACTAACTCTACGGCAGAATCCATCGTTTGGATTTACCTTGCTTCTCGTCTTGGGCCATTTTAATTCCCTGCAAGCTCTTTTCCCAGCGTAATCCGAATTATCGCGAAAGGGGCGCGTCAGTAGATTATTATCACGGCGAAGGGAGCGGCTAGACAAAACGTTCCGTTCGCAACGGAGAATCTCTCGAGTAAATTTCCGGGCTGAATTCTCCTCTGCTCGCTCGGCTGCCATACTTCTTCCTAAGTATTCATACCGGAGAGTCCTCGATATTCTCGGAACATTCGGTAGAACTTTTATTGTTCCTCAGCAATCGCTGTTCATCATTGGCAGGACAGCAAGCTCCGGTGTCTACATACACACATGTCCCCGTAATAGCGTAGCAGGGGAAGGAAGTGCAGGTGGATGAAGTAGGCCAACCAAAAGTTTCCCCGAAGAAAAACGACGCGGACGATTCGGCTGGGCGGACGGTGCTACGTATCCGAGAAAACGTATCCGGGAGGAAGTTGGACTCTTAATGCCGACGTTAGACCTCTTCATCTTCGACGAATCCTCCGAGTGTCGGGAAAGGGATCCGACAAAATTTCGGTCATCGTCGGTGCCGGACGATCGCTTGTAACGCACGCGATTCCCTTTAATTCTGACTGAAGAGGAAGCACGAGGGGGGAGGGAATCGCGAATGGATAATCAAGGCGCGAAGGGAAAGAAGGGCCGGATAAAGATCGAATAAAATTTTGTCCCCGGAAATATTTCCAGGGTGGAACGGTGTGCAAAGATAACGACCAAGCGACAACACAGCGCAATTCATCGGGGTTAGTCAAACACTTGCAGGTTTGCATTTTGGTAGATTCGTCGGGGAATATTACCCCCCCATTTGCAAATTATGTCTCTGTGCGCTACATGAATCGTCCATCTATGACCAATATTTGGGAAACATCCAAAAGCAGCCGAATTAATCATTAATATAGCCTATGAAACAGTCCAGGGGAGAATGAGAGGGATGGGGGCTTGAATTGTATTTAAGACAATGAAATTGTCGAGGGACGGGCGAGCAGGGGAGAGAATCTCGGACGAAACATAGAATTTCAATGGCAATCGGGAATTGAAGTCGCAATTAAGGCTACGAGCACCTCCAAAGAAACTCGAGCGCAATCTTAAAGCAAGAATGTAAGTACTTGCCAAAGTACTTACGTACACAAAAGACGCTTAGTGAGGAAGAGTGTCAGACAGGTAGATAGATCGGCAGATAGACAGACAGACAGACAGACAGACAGACAGACAGACATATAGGCAGGCAGGCAGGCGGA
This sequence comes from Eciton burchellii, assembly GCA_020341155.1. Taxonomy (NCBI): domain Eukaryota; kingdom Metazoa; phylum Arthropoda; class Insecta; order Hymenoptera; family Formicidae; genus Eciton; species Eciton burchellii. Next base: position 2,394,869 of record JAHMML010000002.1, read on the forward strand.
CAGAAAGAACGCGAGAGAGAAAGAAAGAGGGCTCCAGCGTGAATGGCTGGCCATTCACACAAGTTTTCCCCCGTGTCTTCCCTCGCGTGTCCTACCTCGTTTTCGATCTTTGATCGAATGTCGGTGTCGACGATCAAAAGTCGAAAAATTCCCGCCACGGGGATGGGCGAGGTCTCTGAATTTGATTTGCAAGCAAAGTACGTCGTACTGAACGGCTCGACGAGAAAGAGAAAGATATCGGCGGGGTGGAGAGCTCGCGAGGAGACTCGATCATCCCCGAAGAGGGATAAAACGGGCGAGGACAACGACGAGTCGTTGGAGGGGCCGGGGCGGAAAGATCCTGCGTTAAAAAACGCGGACGAGGCAGAGGTTAAGGAGAGTCCGCACGCGTCCGAAATCTCAAGCAGCTCTCTCATCACCGTCCTCGTCCACCTAACGGTTATCTTCGTTTGTGGCTCCCTGGTCCCGTGCCCGTCTCCCCATCGAGCCCCATCGAGCTCGAGCAATTCTCCAAGGTGCACCGGCGACCTCGGCGTTTTAACCCTCACGCTCGAGCTCGCCCCCTCGGAGCAGAGCTCCTCTTTATTTCGGTGGCTTCCTGGCTCGATGCCCGACGTGATTTTTACGGGACGCCATGATGAACATGCGCGATAAGTGGAAGGGTGACTCTATCGTTCATTATCATTCATTACAGTGGTATACGCGATGCGTGAGGGGCGAATTGGGGCTGAAGAGGGTGCCGCACGACAGATCAGAACGCCCAGTCACGGTGCGATTACGAATTATACGGAATTCTAATTACAAAGCGTAACTGGAGGAAGAGAGACGTCGTATCCGGGATCAGAAAACTGCCAAGTCGCGCTTCCCTAATTTCTTTCCCTAATAAAGAAACAAAAACCGACTCTATCCGAAGCGGGATGCAGTATAGCCTTAAGCGTTCCGGCATTCGAAACGCACGCATGGCGAGTGCGATAGAATCGAAATGAAGTTGGGGGAGGGGGAGGGGAGGACAACGAAAAAGGAAAGACTGCTCGTATCCTGTTACGTCCTGAGTACGATGCGTGTCACTGACACATCGAAGACGAGCATTAGCCACGAATACTATTCAGCATTGCATACACGTATACGCATATACACGTGCGCGCGCGCGCGCGCGCGGGGCTGGTTCGATTCGCGTCACGCGTCACGCGAAACTTCAGAGTGCCAGCGGTCGATCCGGTCTCTCCTCCTCGATCTCGCCGGCATCGACGACGATCGCCACCGGAGTGGCAATCCTCGCGGCTCCGCGTGCAGGCAAAGTTATCGGGTATAATAAATTCCAGCGTGGAAGGGGAATCGGGAGGGGAAATCCCGGACGATCCGGCACGATCGGCCCGCGCCCGGTCGGGAAACAGTTTAAAGCCGAGGAAAAGCAGGAAGAAGAAGCGCCGCGAGAGAAGCGGGCACGATGCGGCACGATGCGAGGGTCGGGAGGAGAGGAGACGCGTCGCAGCGGGGCGAGAGTCGGGACGAGGGAGGCAAGGAGAAGAAATTACATCGTTTGAATACACGCTCCATATCACCGGGGACTTTTAGCGAACTGCGATACGTAGAGGGTTGCCGGCGAGTATCCCGGTGTTATCCGAGCGCGAGAGACGGCGAGACGTCGCGTGCACGCGCGAGTGCGAGGCAGACGGCGAGCGGAGCAGGGTGGCCGCTTGCCGTTTGCGCCTAGGTGTATATCTTGGCCGGGACATGAAAAATGCATCTAACGGCCCTCGAGGCACTTCGCCATTCAAGTCCACGGCTATCCTCCTGCCAACCTGCCACCACTTTTCAGATCAAAAGTTACCTGCCCGCGTAACTTTCCCGTGCGCCGTCTACGAAGCGCGCACCATCCCTGTGCTCGCTCCCTCACCCTCGCCGTCCAACCCCGCGTCCAGGAAAGACTCCCTCCGCCTGCCTCGCGCTTAACAAAGCACGCGAAACTCTATTACACGCCGGGCGCATCCCCGGCTTATGTATTTAGCCGACACGACGTTAGCCGACGTCGGCGTGAAACGTTCGTTGCGCGTTCGACGTGCCGTAACGGCAGCCACGTGAATGACTCTCGCGGTTCCGATCGCGCGTACCTGTCGCTTTCCGGAAATCCGATCGAATCCCGCCACGGATGAATGAGCCATCTTCCATCGGCTTTCCGATGGGCGCAGGAAAAACGAATGCAGGACAGGATAAATCGTCGTACGGAGATGAATCGCTCAACTATGTAATTTTTTGCGGCAAGCGTGCGAATCGCGCCAACATTTTCACTCACCTCTCGGTCGCGTACTTAATACTCAGCTGCTTCTCGGAAGGAAACATAGCAAACAGTAACTTGCTTACCTGTAACAAAAACGGAGTTTGCACGTGAATACAAGGACATCGCATCATGAAATCATAAATAAACAGTAAGATATACGCGCGGGCTTGAGGAATCGAGGTTTACATGCGCGCGCATGTTTCGCCGTTTAACCAACTCCCAGGCCTGCCTGGAGATAAAACTCCGGAAACGGACGGAGACGGAACAGCGCGAGGAGGAATCCTCAATTGTAAGATACGCACACGTCGCGCCTTCGAGAACACGCAATTACGCTCGCGCGCGGATTACAATTACGCGCCCGAGCGTCCGCAAGATTGCGTGCGATGCCGACAGCCGGGCGCAGTTAAGGTTTCAAAAGTGGCACTCGCCCGCGGATTCTCGCGGAATGTAAATCGACGGAATCCACCCAGTCTGTTTTCGCATCACGCTTTCTTTCTCTCTCTCTCTCTCTCTCTCTCTCTCTCTCTCTCTCTCTCTCTCTCTCTCTCTTTCCTCTCCTCTTCCTCCTCCTGCTCTCCTCCCATCGCCGCCCGTAAGCGCGGAGGGAAACGCCGCTGGCGGCGCTCCTTTGCCGCTAATTTGTTAGCGCAGGCGGCTTTTAAGACCGCCGTCCGTTATTACAGCGTGCGTATTACGCTAATGACACCTGTCATACGCATTACATAATTAACGTCGGCGCGATACATTTGCTCATTGCCGGCACTCCCGGTGTGCACAGCTGGCGGAAGGGAGCTAATCACTATTTCGCGCTATTGTTTGTAGTCCCTTATTTAAGTCCGTGTGTTTAAGCAATTATTCGCGGCGGGGATCCGCAGCTAAGACTACCGCGATTCGCATTCCGCCCGCCTGCTCGCTCATCCGCGATAAAAAATAAATCGAGAAGCGACTTTATTGTTGCATCGCTCGTTGAACAAGAAGATCCGACAATAATGTCCATTCTACTTTGCCTCGTGCTGCTCGCTTCAACGCGAGCTCGCCTCCCTAAATCATCTTATAGTACTCGCGTAGCATCGCTTAATCTGCCTCAAACGCGGCAATGTAAATAATTATGATGTACCGGGCAATAAAGCTGACTGCGATAAACTCCGCCGGCAGTGGGTCAAGAAACGGCGGACGATATCTCGGGAATAAGGGCAATAAAAGCGTGAATTACGTTCGCGAGTTACGACGCCGCGATAACTTCCTTCGGAAAATCCGATAAACGCCCCGCGGCAGCGGGGCAGCGAGAAATTCGGCGGAGCGCCATTGAAATTTTTCGAGCCGGCGACTAATTCGAGACCGTCATGGATACACGCGCACGTATCATACCGGCGAGCCGCTGGTGGCGTATATATATCCCCGACAATGGGAGCCGGAGCCGGTTATCTCGGTTCTTTGTATTCAAATTGCCGCGGAAATACAGTCGGCAGATTACGCGGAATAGGCATTTATCGTAGGATTATGAGGCCCCGTATTGCAATAATAATACGACTATTACTCGCGCGCGCCGGATTTCACCGCTTATTTACATACGTTTTCCTAATCGATGACAAAGATGGCAAGCGAAAAACAGTAATTACCGTTCCGTCGTTGCTTTACGAGTGCGGCCATAATTTTTAAACGCTCAAACATCTATTGTGTTGTACAAAGAATTATGATCCGACGAAGGAAACGTCCCACATGCCACGATGAAAAGATATGACATTAATGACGACTCGTTGCGCAATTACGATAAATAACGGTCGATAAATTGGAACAGATCCTTGCAAAGTGTCATTATCTCTCACCTTATCGCAGCAACGAATGATAAATGATTTTTGGTTTCCATTACGTATGGATAACCTTGATATCGGCTTTCTATAAAAACATGTTTGTTCTCTTACCCAATATACATAAACATAAAGGAATCGAACCGAATGAATGTTCTTATTTTATTTTATTTCGAGATAAACTTTTGTTAAAAGTTAAACGAAAAGGAAGATCAGACTTACAGACTGACTTGTCGAAATGCCGAGAAATGCGACGATCGGGATCTCGTTTGCAGCTAAATGTCACGTAAATTTTAACGGACGCGCTTATTATTCAACTTTGATACTGATATTTTCGATTGATATTTTCATTTGATAATCCTCTTTTGTTCTTTCAACTATAATCGAGATAACCAACTTACAAGACACCGTTAACAAATGGTACCGAAAGCAGGAGTTGTGCGTGACAAACGATAATCCGCCCAAACGTTTCCCTTGTCGGCTCGTTGATCATTGTTGTCAACGTTGTTGATTCATTGCATGCGAGAGATTTAGCGATAGCGAATCTGACAGTGCATTCCGCCAACTGTTAAGCGCAATCACACGTTTGTTATTGGGATTAAAGATCTGTATGTGGATTAAATCGTCTAGACAGCGTTGCGCGATCTTCTTATTCATTCGCTAAATCATTTGCTGGCAAACTTTCCGAACAAACATAAACAGATAAGCTGCAAATTAGACATAAAATAATATTGCACGAATCTGACTCGAAATGATGCACGATTGTGTTATTAAATATATGATGAATAAAAACATGAGGCACCACGGATCTCCCCTCCCYCCCYCCCTCCCTCTCTCTCTCTCTCTCTCTCTCTCTCTCTCTCTCTCTCTCTCTCTCTCTCTCTCTCGCTCTACCTATCTACATTTTGCAACGTTACATCTTGCTCTCGCAGAGCGATTAAATTTTGACCGACTTGGGTGCGCGAAACTGGGTCAACCGGGTCGTTTTGCTGGACAAGCTCAATTGTGCTTAATGACCAATTAGAAACGGTTGTCCAATAGTCCAGTAATGTTCACGAGACTTGTACGCGATTAAAATTCATGAGTCGATTACCTACGCGCCGGTAGGGTGGAAGAACAATAAATAAAGAAGCCCGTTCGTACATCTCTTCGCGCGCTCTTCGGCCCTGCTCTCGCCGCTGCTCTCGGAACGAATTACACGGTTGAAACTGATTTGTCGTGAAATACAAGAAAATACAAGATATAAAACTGAGAGCGCAGGAGAGCGCGGGAACACGAAAGAAGAAGATAAGCGCCAACGTCGACCAAGCTTGCAATAAGCTCAGCCTTGTTTTGTTAATTATAAAAAGCGCGGTTGAGCCGAGGCTGCAGTGACCCAGGACTACAAGAAACTACGCGTCAGCTCGGCGGGGKTTATTAATTAGGGAACAAGATGTAGCAGCGGTGTAAAATGCAACGCTGGTTGCGCGCGGTGGTTGCCTGTGCTCTCCAGCTTGGCAGTAATCGCCGGCAGATTTATTTATCGAAGGGGATGAGAGACGCAAGATAGACCGGATAAACAGGCAGACGAGGCAACAACGGGGAAGCCATTCACCGTAGGGTCAGCTATTTCCGAATCGCAGGCCGTTATTCGGAAAGAGCCGGCGACATTTCGCGCGAATGGTCTGAAATAGACGAAGGAGGAGGACAAGTCTCCATGAAGAGGACGGAGACTCGCGCGTATCGGATCAACGATCATCCAGGAACGTTGGTCTAAGATCGCGTCTAAGGGCGAGCAGAGTGCAAAGGGAACGGGGGAGACTGGAGGAGGAGGGGGCTAAAGCAAAGCTGTACTTAGCAACATCGTGTTCGCCGGGTCTCACGGCGACGGCACAGTTAACGCGAGCGCACGATCAGGGTCACAGGCGACACTATCTGATTATGGCGAGTTCGTTAATTGGCAAATTGCGAGCATGAGTCATGCGCCGGGACGCCGCGTACATAGGTAGGCAGGTTCGCAGTGAGTCACGTGAAATTCTGCGCTCCCTTTATGGCTCGCACGCGAGTGCACCGAACGACCGGTTACATGCACGGCGGGCTCGACGATATCCTGACAAGCGGCCTGACAACAGTCGGGGTGAGTCCGCTGCATCGTTGCCCCGTTACCACCCTCGTCTTCCCCTTGCGGCGCTCGATTATACGCTTCCACGAGTCACGCGCGCGTCATCCCCGCGGTTTTCTGTGTCCTCCATCTCCTGGCGATCTCCTGGCGATCTTCTGGCAGATCCGCGAGATCCAGCTGGCATGCTTCGTCAACGCGTTCGAACGCGTTCCAAATGGAGCTGTTGGAACGCCGATGTTCTCTTCACGAAAAACAGAACGAACGCTACTCTCGTTTCGGAGTAACGGAGCGGCTCTCCGTTCCCGCCGATCGATCGATCGCTCGCTCGCTCGCTCACGGTGAACTCGATTCGCGCAACGCGTAACGATTTGTCACTCTTTCCCGTCAATAACGAGTCTATTGTGCCTTCGGAATGACCGATTTCAGTAAATCTACAGCGAGCGTGTGATTCTCTGCTGTTATGTTTGTCAGCAGGCTACGAATGATGAGAGAGAGAGAGAGAGAGAGACAATTATCGAATATCACCCGAAAATGTAGTCAGCAAACGTGATAAAAAAGGAATCAGCGCGATATCGTCACGGAATTAATATGCCCGGAAGATTATGCCTATGATTATGATTATGAATGATAATTATCCGAAGCAATCAGCTTCGTTAACAGCGTTAACGATCGCGTATCAATTGCAAATCACGCTTTCGCTGCAAGTGAAACAGGGATTACGCGAAATATTCTATGACAAGCAAGACAGTAACACGATTCTCATAAATATAAGAAGGCAAAAACGACGGCAGAACGAGGCAATCAACCTAAGTCCCCGCTGCTATCTTTCCCCGCTCACCGCTCGCCGGCGGTACGTAAGTGAAAAGTCATTTTCCTGAAGCAGAAGACACATTCCGCAAGGTCCGGCGAATCTCCACGCAAAGGCCATTTTGTGCCCGGACCGTGAGAGAAATAAATTGCCGCCGGGCAAATCGTATTTTATTTCGCGCTGGTAAACACGGCGAAGTGAGTTTACGCCTGACAGGACAAACAGCGGCGTGTAACGATATTAATCCAAATGAACGTTTACTTGTCAGCATATTTCTCTCTCTCCTACTCGCGACGACGGGGGGATGCTCTATTTTTCCCTCCTCCTTTTTTCTCCAACCCCCTCCCCCCCCCGCCTCGCTGAAGCGCTGTCGAGCACCGCTTAAATCGACGGGAACACGGATCCTCCGCCGTTCGAATAACAAGGGCAAAGCGCGGGAGGGAGAAGGGGAGGCAAAGAACGGAAACAGAATATCGAGAGATATTCGTCGCAAACAAAGTGACGAGACGTGAGAATGACGCGTAGGTTAATTTATGGGACATGGTCTGGGTAAAAGGTTGCGCCCGCTCGGATGATATCGGAAATGGCGGGATCGCGATGATCGGCGATTCGCAGCCCGTAAATTAAGCGTGTCGTCCCGACCTCCTTCCGTGATAATTAGCACGTTGTTACCGATTACCCGGATGCCCGACACACCCAAATTAGATCTATGTTTACACACGGGCGACGACGCGCCCGCAAGAGTATCGCCGTGTCGCCGATCAGAAGATCCCAATCTGGGAGATGTGGAAGGTACACATCTCGGCGCAGCTTCATTAATTAGCCTTCGGAAACTGATCTTGTATCGACTGATCTGCACCGAGAAAACATCGCTGGATATCAGAGACGCCAGTCTATTCCTTTGACCGGAATTTTATCTTTCCGCTTTAAACAAGCTTTAAATTCGATCGCGCCAATCGGCGGCGCAAGAGAAGCAGAGAAAGAGAGAAGGAGAGGAAAAGAAGAAGAAGAAGAAGAAGAAGAAGAAGAAGAAGAAGAAGAAGAAGAAGAAGAAGAAGAAGGCTCTCCCTCGCGATGCAAAGAATTGCCATTTACCGTGTGCTCGTAATTAGAGATATAATAACACGTTGTTTCCCGGCGGAAAGCTCGTGCGCGAAAAATATTTTCGGCTAGAGAGTAAAAAGAAAGAAAACGAAACAAAACACTCGCGTGCGCGTGCGCGCGCGCACACACACAAGCATACGCACAGCCGACTGCATACGGATAAAAACGCGGCGAGCTCGTCCGTCCTCGCGCAACGCATTTGTTATTTTAATAATCCCCCCATCTCTCTCCCTCTCCCCGCGCCCCGCCGCCGCGTTCTTATTTATCATACTTTTTTATTTTAATAACTGCAGTCTCTCTCCTTCCGAGGCCGGGCTCGAGAACGAGCCAACAGCCGGCAGTAAATAGTCGGAAAAATGAGAGTCGTCGAGTTTCTGGTGTATCGCGCAGTTAGGTGCCGGGGAACACCGCGAATTGTCGTAAATATTAATAATCCGAGAGTCGTCGACGGAGGCGGATGTCGGCGGTACGTAATTAGCGCTCCCTTCTTTTCGAGAAGTCGGCAGAGGTAGGAAAATGTTTATGCCGCGTACCAACCGCGCCGGGGAAGAAGAAATTACGCTGGAGCTGTCGCTACTAGGAATTCTAGTCGCTTGATTAATCGTACCGGCCTTCACTCAAGCACTAATCTTAGGACGGAGAGGTCGGTCCGAAGAAAGAAAAAACGAGAGAGTCCTCTGGGGAATCCTCCCTCGATTAGAACACTACCCGATGATTTCCGAAAGTATGGATGACAGCGACTTGGCCAAGTCGCGCGTGTATCTTCACGGTGGAAATATACATATTCGCAGAAGATTTAATTGCATCGGAGATATATGGTGATCGCTTCTGGAACGGAGTTTCTCTTTAATCGCGGCGCACGTAATAGTCGAGACTCGAGAAGGAGAGACGCAACGCGAAGTAAGAGTTAAACGAGGAACGAAAGTTGAAAGAAGCGGCGAGCCGCCAAAGGAACCGGAACCCAACTGCCGAGAGGCCGTAGTCCACCGCGAGTTATTTACAGAAATTAGCAATTCTAATATTTAGGCAAAGCGAGACAAATTTATTAATTAAGTCCGAAGTCTGGTCGCGGGCTGCGAGATACTTTTCGCGGAAAAGGATGGCCGGCAGCCGCTAATGGAAAACGAGAACGTGTGGGCGGTGAAGGGAAAGAGGAATACACACACACACACAGAGAGAGAGAGATAGAGAGAGAGAGAGACAGGAAAAAGAGAAGAAAGGAGAGGACAGAGAAAAGAAAAAAAACGACGAAAGACGGAAAATGTCGGATGCTAGTTGGAAAACGTTGGGACGAGGGAAAGGGGGACGTCGGGGTGAGGCAGAACGAGAGGGCGTCCTCGGTCGTGCGTCGCTCAGCGGGAAACTTTTAATTCCGTAACTCCCGGATTAAATTATCACACCGAGACGATTGTCCCAGGAAAGATTAAGAAAGGAGCTCCGCTCCGTCCGCCGGCAGGCACCGCGGCGACGTTCCTCCTTCGCGGAACGCACAATCGCTCTATGAGCGCAGAGAGGAGAGGAGGACCGGAATGAGATAGCAGCGACCGGAGAGGGAAAGGGCAAGAAGGACAACGACGAAATCCCTTTTTCGTCTGCAAGACCGGTTGTTGCGCTCGGTTTAACCCGACTACGACTCATGGAGAAGGAAGGGGAGGAGGTAAGGGAGGACGGAAAGTAAGAAATAAGGAGACGACGAGGATGCGAAGGCAAAAAGCCGGAGCGGAAGGAGGAGGTAAGTCCAGAGACGAAAATGTCGACATTCGACTGCGGGAAGGAGAAAAAGGGGGGCGTGAAGAGAACGAGAGAAGAGGGAGAGAAGGGAGGGAAAGAGAGAGAGAGAGAGAGAGAGAGAGAGAGAGAGAGAGAGAGAGAGAGAGAGAGAGAGAGAGAGAGAGAGAGAGTGAGCGAGGGAGGAACGAAAATTCAAACAGAAAAGGGAATGAGAGGATGGGCTGGAGCGAAAGAAGCGAATGCAAGATTCATTACGCAACCGGGAAAAGAAAACGAGACCGCGGCAGGATGAGGACGGACGGAAAACGCGGGGGCTAGATACGAGGGAGCGCACCGAAAAGAGCACGGGGATTCACGGAAAGTCAGTTTTAAGTAGGTCCCCTTTGCGAGGTACTTTGGCGTAGGACGAGACCGGAATACGCGTGTCCGTTCAACGAAGCACGTCGTGCAAGGTAGAAAAAGGGAGCCCGAGCGAAGCGGGAGGAACGAACGTATGGACGCGTGCGAGAGAACGCGAGTCAAACGCGGATGAGATTGACAAATAATTGATTGCTGCCACGGTCGAATACGATATCGTCTTCCTTCGGGTGATTTTTGGACATATCTTTCATCGGTATCCGCTGAAGAAGTCTCGCGCAGGTCAATCTCCGAGATTCGTCAAACAGCTTCACGATTGCAGCATTGACAGGGGAAATTCGTTCATCGCGAATTAAATATAATCTCGCAACCTCGTTGAATTTTGTATAATAATTCCGCATCGTAGTAATTTCATGCATTTCATGCATTTCATGCTGGCGTGTGCCAGCGGTAGCAATTCCTTTGTCTTGCCATTGTTATAAATAATGAGGGATAATCGTGCAATAATGCGAAACAGGAATCCATGCCTTAAAGTCAAGATTGAACGCGACAGGAAACCAGTAGAATCCAGAACGAGCGGAAACGGAGACGGGAACCATACGGGATACGATTCTTCTTATACCTCTCTCTCTCTCTCTCTCTCTCTCTCTCTCTCTCTCTCTCTCTCTCTCTCTCTCATTTTTGATAACGAAAGAGCGTGGAGAGACGAAGAAGTTACGAATCTTCCGCCGAGTATCGCGAGCGCGCCGAGAGCGGGACGGAATTTCAGTTTTGATTATAACTCGAAGGTCGGTCTGAATCCGAGATTCTGACGGTGCGTCGCGCGGCAGAGAGGCGGATTTATCACGTTTCCATCGTCTGTTTGATTTACCTGGTGGTAACACGGCAGCCAGTTACGTGTTTGCACAGAGATCCTCGGCTCGCCCGTTTCCAAGAGCACACTCGAACTTAATATTATTATTAGCCGCGCGTGCGGGCCCGTCTCTATCGCGATGAAACGAGATGGAGATTGGGCGGCAGCGCGGAATACGCGATACGATTGGCTCCCTTGCCGAACGGGAAGCTATCGTTCCCGTTCGAAAGCCGCATTTATTCACGAAGATATTAACCAAACGCGACCAACTTTCCTCACAAATCGCTGCGGCGGCTTTCGTCGCAACCATGAGCGTCACGACTGACGAGCGCGCGCGGAGAAGCTGCCGAGCGTGTTTCTGCGGGTTTTTGCCAACAGACAAGCAAGAAGCTAGAGTCAATTGTGATAATGTCAACGAGCTCGCGTCGTACAGCAGGTGAATGAAGACAGCTTAACATGACATTTTATTACAGCGTGGTAAAAATCTCGCGTGCGGTTTAACGCGTATCTGAAGTAACGCGATGAGTCTTAAAATCTCGAGATTCGCGAGATAAATTTTTCTTAAAGCAGCTCTGATCGATCCCGTTGACAAGTTCACATTTATAAACATAAATGTCATAAGCCGACACGGACACGGGCGTCAAATCCACAGCTGGCTTTAGCGGAAGTCAACTCTGCCGTGGACAGTTGAAAAATCGAATCGAGCGTATGGTAATAAGCGCATGAAACTCGTCGAAAAGTTTACGAGCGTGTATAAAATGACAGAAGCCAGACGATGTCTCTCGGAATACGGCGCCGTAACTACAGAACGTGGTAAGAGCGAGGCGCTTATCGCGATCCGCAGAGACGTCAATACTCGGAGAAACGCGCGCGACTCCATAATGATTTCGTTATCTCGTGAGGAAACTTGGCGCGGGTCAGACAGTAACGCAAGAATCAATTGACGTATTTATCATCCAAATTTTTATTGCACGCTTTAATATGATTACACGACGTAAGATACTCTCCTCAGCATCCCGCTAGCGCGTTTTCCCGAGAAGCCGCAGCTTCGCCACGATTATCCCGGCCAGCTCTACACGCGTCTACGTCATATTCGCTACAACGCGTGATATTTCCGTTTATCTCTTTGCGCGCATCCGGCACCGCATCGTTTGACTGCAACAGCAGTAAAAGGGCTGCTGCATCAAAGTCTCAAAGTCTCCGCGAGAGACAATCCCCGTGCACGTTACCTGGATATTTCCCCGCGACTAGCGAATGTCTCGCGAAGCGAAATTTCGGATGGCGCATCCGTAAAACGAGCGCCATAATGCAGTGGCGGATACCGAGGAAACAACGTGCAACAAGAGAAGGCGCAAATTCGTGTACGTGTCGAACGATTTTCTGCATACCGGGAGCTTCGCGAGCGCTTCTTCCCGCTAAATATTTAACGCGAAATCACGCGCCTTGCGTGAATTTCGCATCGCGCTAATAAGAAGAGTCACATCGGACGGCCGTAGCGATGCAAATCCTTGGCAAATAAACTACAAACTCTTATCCATCCAAACATCGCATTCCACAAGAGGAATCGAGTTCTTCGAAAACGATACACGTCCGTTCGAATGGACGGACAAATGGAAGGCACTGTTTCCTTCATTCAAAAACGTTTCGCAATTTTTACAATGCGGTATCATCGAATAGAAAACAAATAGCGGTCTGGAAATAAAACTCTCCTCCGCCCCTGCCATTCTCGAAGAATCCGCGGCTCCGGACGCAATTCGAAGGAATCGGATCGATTCGATACGAGGGAATCCTTCGAAGAGGCGCAGCCAGATTCGTGAAACGTCGCGAGATATTGTTTACTTGTAATGCCATCGGGAAAGCTCGTCGTGCGGAGGGGGCGAATCGAATCTAGCCGCGATCATAGTCTTTGAGTGTACTTCGGCGCGACTTGGCACACGGAATTGTTTCGATATCGATTTCCGACTACCGATCCTCGACCATCGACCATCGACAGTCGCTCCTCGATCCTCGATGCCCGATTCTCGTTTTCGGTTTCGATTTTGAGAGAGGGAGAGAGGGAGAGAGAGAGAGAGAGACTACAACGCTGCGGCAATTCGTAATCCTCTCGCAGCTGCGCAAGAAGATGCGTATAGCGCTTGGTGGCTTACACGACTGAACAAGAGCACATCTCCCGATGGAAGCGGGCGATGGAAGCAAAGGAAGAAGAGATGGGAACCGGTAGGGATGCGTAGGAACTTCCGCGCCGAAGAGGGGGACCGCCGATGCATCCGAAACAGGGATTTCGTGGAAATCCTCGGACACGCCTGACTGAGCAAAATATCCTTTTTCGTTGCTGTTCCCAGAGCTTCGAGATCTCGACGGCCGTTGGAGTCGGCATTTCACAAGATCGGAAGAGAGAGAGAGAGAGAGAGAGAGAGAGCGCGGAAGGCCCGCCGGAAGATCCAGCTGGAAGGAAAACGCAGCAGCGAGGACCGACAAGGAGAGGAAGAGCTGAGAATTGGTGCAGGGAAAAATAGAGCGGTAGAGGGCGGAAGAAGAAGAACAGAGCAGAGAAAGGTCCTGCATTGCGACAACTAATGAACCATCTTGGAACGGGCCTCCAAAGTCCCGTGGGACGTGACGGCGCAATGCAGTCACCGGCAAGCCACCGGCAGCGACGCCGACGCCGACGCCGACGCCGACGCCGACGCCGACGCCGACGCCGATGTCGTCAACGCCGGTAGACTCTGGCGACTTTTTACTCTTATCATCCAGTGCCACCCTACCAATTTCTCTTCGCCGCTGCTATCTTCAGATAGGAACTCCCTCCCCACCAGCGGACTCTCATTCCACGAACTCACCTTATTCCCTTAAAACGCCCACATCTTCCATCGGATTCTTATTTGAATTCTCTGCCTGGCCGTCGACGGACCTGGCCGAACTCCCCCTCCCGTTTCCTTCTTTCTGATTTCACCGAGGTAGGATTCGAGAAAGAAAAAGAGAGAGAGAGAGAGAGAGAGAGAGAGAGAGAGAGAGAGAGCCAGGAGGTTGGCCAACACGGTGAAATAAACTTACGAATGAAGGAGCACCGAACGGGGGAGGCGGAATTCCGTCCTTTACTTAGGGTAAGATTACTCGATGGAGGAATGGTTAAGTCGTCAATTATCCGTGCACCTTCTTGTAATCACGTAAATCTTACTATTGGTTCGGTTGGAGTTTACATACGGCAAAGAGTCGGTCTTGGACACGATGAAGCCGGGGAAAATGTTCACCGTCAGAATAGCAGAATCCATTGCTCCAGTAAACTGTCTTCGAAGAACAACCGCGAATCTTACGGTCTTTCTACGGACTCTTAATCAGGGTGCATCAAGTCGTGTAAAAGGCTGTTTACGTGACGCTTCGAAAAATCCGTCGAGTATTCCCTCCCGAGAATAGTGTGCACAAAGGCAGCTAAGAAAAGTTAGCTATTGTTATCGCACGCTTCTGAATCCTCATTTAAACAGCCCGAGACAAGTTGCAGTTGAAAGCTGAACATTCCGCACGCATAGATTACGTAAGAACATTCTCTCGAAACCGAGAGAAAGGAACCCGGGATATCCAATTCTTCCTTTTCTTAGTTTACTCATGTCTACAACTGTTTGCCAAAGAAGTCTATAAGAAAACTAACAAGGGCCTTCCTTGAAGAATCACGCATTTCAAATCGTATTTGTAGTTCCGTCTGACTGTACGAGCGTGACATCCCGCGTCAGGCATGCGACATCCCCCTCATTCGACGAAGAGGGACGCGAAACAAGATGGCGAAACAAACGCGGGGATCAAAGAAGAGCAAAAGTGACGAAACGCAAGAGAATCGCCTTTTCTCCCTCCTCTTTTCCTTGCTGTTCCACGAGGGGCTAATCACGTTAAAGCGGACGTGCCCGAAACTAAACTCGATCCAGCTGATCCTTCGCAATTAGAATTCCGTTTTACGCGAAAGCCCCCGGCTGCTTCGTCCGCCACCATCGCCACGTTCGGCGTCGCGCTTCATGCTTCACTCCCTTAAACGGTTCGACTCCGACTTTCTTATTTATTGAAATTCACGAGTAGCGACGACCCCGGGTTCAACGTGGAGGCGGGCGAGAGCGCGGACGAAATTCCGGATGAAGAGATACATCGCAAAAAAGTCTCGTTCCCCGCCATTTTCTAGCTCGCGGCGAAGTGGTAATTACGTTAAACGGGAACGGGATTCCAGCAAGCTGACTGCGGATAACCTTTCTCCTCCGTCACATCGTATCAGCCGCCCTAATTTTCTGCACGGGCGGCCTGTGCGAATGAACCACATTTATCACCGTTTCGTCTTTCATCCTCTCGCACTTGTAACTTTCCCGCGCGCGACAGGTTCTTTCTTTCAATAGCAGCCCATCAAACGTTGACGATTTCCGACCACAAAAACGACCGTCAACGACCGCGAAAACGTCGCGAGCGATCGATCAGGCCAAGGAGAATTCCAGGGATGCACGGCGACAGTAGTCTCTGGAATTTCGTTTCCCGCTTTCGCTTTCCGTATTTTCGTGATTCTTCGCGAAACGGGAGGAGTAAAGAATGCGGCAGCGAGACATTTTTCAAATCTCTTCGTCTCCTTCTTCCGTTGCATATCTACGTTGACCGTGAATGTAAACTGATAATGTTTTTCCAGTTCTTTATCAAGCCTCTCTCTCTCTCTCTCTCTCTCTCTCTCTCTTGTTTAAATTTAATCGCCGTGTCCACAAGCTGCAGACTCCTCGCGTGACCTGACTGGCTACGGTCAAAGTGCACTCGTATCGGACAAAAATCCTGGAACAAAGAAACTCGGGCGTACAAAGAATCCTCCACGGATTCTCGCCGCCTTCCTGCCATCTCGCCGACCCTCCGAACCCGGAACGGCATGAGACGGTAATTGCGTTAAAGTGGACGTGGGTTACGCAGGGCCGCCCCTTTCGTACGCGAAATAATAAATTCCCGGCGGCGTGCTGTAACGAAAGTTAGGGCCTGCCGTCTTGTTTCCCGGTCCGTTAGCGGCCGAGTGGATTCCTCCTCACCTTCCAGTTTCCGCCATCTTCACTCGTTTCGCTCTTTTTCTTCTCCTTTGCACGCGTCTTCCCTCATCCCTTCCTCCTTCTCTCTCCATCTATCTCTCGATCGAAATGCTCGCGCGAATCGATCCGCGCGCGCAATAATTCACCAACGATTCCAGCCCTCGTCCGCGTCGATTACCACCGCGCGCTCGTTTTTTCCTTTTATCCTCAGCAACGTACAAGCAAGCTTTCCGAACACTTATTATGCCTTTCTCTCTCTCTCTCTCTCTCTCTCTGTTTGCCGTTTTCTGAGAAACCAGAAAAAATTTGTTATAGACTAGCGCGTGCTTCTAAACATTGGATCCGTGAGCTTGGCAAAATGGAACACTAATCACACGGAAAAGGTCAAGTGAAATCCAGAATCCAACGTAGAGACCGTATCTCGTACATGCTGTCACACATTTCGCTCTTCAACATCGAGCGTGTTCAACACTGGCGTTAGCCCTTCACCGTAGCCGTGAAATATCAAAGATGTCGTTTTATTTCGGATAGGAAACTCGCGCAACGCCTCGGCATTCCCAACGGCGACGATTTCGGCAGGCACGGCGGTGAATCTAGAGAAATTTAGCTGAATATTGTTTGACTGGGGCTTCGCGCTTCAACGAGCAGCGGCCATAGTCGTTTGCCGGGCCCGAGACGATCTTGCGGTTCTCCGCTCTCGTGCTGCGTGCCGAATTAATGTGGGTAATGGGGGGGAATCGAGCGTATCGTATTTTCGGAGGATCGCCCACCGTTACCGAAGGTAACGAAGTGCCAGGAATTTGAGGAACAGCAGCGGGAAGAAACGCGGGAGTGAGCGGGGCGGGCGCGAAAACGGGAGACGCCCGAAGAATGCACTTTGCGCGCCAGAAAAGGACAATATCGAGATAAGGTAGAATGGATCACGTATCGGATGCCGGGCGTACATACCGAAAAGGAAAACGGGAAATGTCACGTAGCGGATGGCGGATGGCGGATGGCGGATGGCGGATCGCGCGGGTGCTCGCGCACTCGCTGGTGGGACGGGCGCGAGAAAAAGGAGCCGAGAGAAAATAGGAGAGCGCGCGTTTACGTGCGTGGAAAACCTGGATAGCTATCGGGAGCCACGGACGCTACATGAGAATAGGGAAGACACCGGGGAACAAATACAGTAAAGGAAGCGGCCGCGCGAACGACGCCGAATGGACAAAGAACGGCGTAAACGTCGAACGAGAAGAAGAAATGACGCTAGAAAATAAAAGAGAAGATGCGGAGCCGGAAAGGAAGAAAAGAAGAAGTGATAAGAAGAATAGGAGTCAGCTATCCGCATGGTGTACGAGAGCAAAAGTGGCACGCGAGTAAAATGAAAGGGAGAAGAGAAAGGGAGTGAAAAACGGGCGTGCGGTGTATGGAAAACGAGTGCGGATGAGAGAAAAGGAAGAATTGGAGGACGCGCGTTCGCGTCCGTGACACGGAAACAAGAAAAGGACGAAGAGCTGACGCGAGGCGAGAAACAGCGAGGAATGGAAACATATTTCCATAATATGGAATTCGAATTCACACGAGGAAAAGTAATTGAACGACGCAAGAGGATTGCCCGAAACGGTTTTTCCTCTTAATTTCATCTGAATTAAATGCTCCCGAGCATTAAATGCTCCCTGTCGTTCGAATTCGAGGACTTGCATCTTTCACAGATGCTTCATCGGATCCAAAACCTTCGAGTTACGTATCTCTTCAACATTAGAAAAAAAACGTTTCACGATGCGTCGATGCATCATCTCTGTACGCTACGACGCGGACGCAAGCGGAGCAATTATATACTTAACATCCGGTTTTATCACAGGATACACACCGTTTCTCCATGCTTGTCTGCTGTGCATCACTACGAGATACGTATTTTTTGCCGTAGCTTGGAAGTCTATTCGCCGGATGAGTGACAAAGAATCTCCCGAGCGGTGTTATAAATCGCATAAACATATGAAAGCTCGATAGCTCGACGGGGAAGAAGATTCGGCGGGGGCAAAAGGACAACACGAAGGGAACACCCGAAACGGAAGTGCGCATTCGAGATCGTATACGGAGGAGAGAACGGTCGGGCGCAGAATGCGAGAGATGTATCTCGCGAAAGACAGACGCTCCATGTGCTGCGATGCTGTATGGCGCGAGCCAGCCGTTTCACGCTACGTTTACCGTTTTATTTTACTTCGAAGAGTATATATTTTAGATTTCATTGTGTCTCCCTCAGAGTATTGTCCGACGAATGACGCGGACAAATCCCTTCCCTTGTGCTCAACAGAAACGGAGATGCCTGTATAATTACAACACGGTGCATTGGAATAATCGAGAGAATCGCCGAATTAATATTACGCGATAGAAATCCAGCTTAATGGATGACCGATTTGTCACTTTAACGTCCGAGGCTTTAATTCGCATTCGAAAAGCGATCATGGATGGATCACGCGCGAATCTTGTTATCAAATCAATGATGAATCAGTGGATGAAATATTATCACATTATACAAAATATTATCTGGAAACAAACGTGAGTTCCAGCCATTGTTTCAAGACACGCACGGCTTTTTACGTCGCATCATGATTTCACGAATGAATATTTTGCCGAGTCGGCTACCAGGATCAAATTAAGTCTCTGTAATGCGATTTAGACTCGTATAAGCCGATCTACGAAATATGCACCATCCTTTTGATGTTAACTGGAGGGGAAAGATGGGAGGGAAACGCGATGTGGGACGGTAGAATGGTAATAAAGTAAATTCATTTCCATCCATGGACGAGGATGACAGCGATGGCGGCGGCGGTGGCGGCGACTGCATCCTGCGGAAACCACCGCCGCCGCCAGCAACGCTTTATTATCTCGAGAGCTATTTCGCCGACTGCCTAGTCGCTAATAGGATTGTCACTCGAGGATTGTCGCGTGCCTTTTGCCGGTCTGCGAGAGCAGATAGTTCCAATTCTCGGTATCGCAATCGTTGTAGATGATTCCGAGGTATTCCCGATCGCTGCCGCCAACTTCGTGTCTCGTTATCCGCCCAGCTCCTCCTCACCCCTGTATTCCCGGAAGAGCGAGAGGGGAACTGGGAAAATGGACCGTGGAAAGACGAAGAACCAGAATCCAGGCAACGGAGCAAAATACCGTCCGAAGACCGGTAACGATCGCGCGAATTATTCCCCCTTCGTCGCCGCGGCCCTCCTCGTAAATTAATACCGTGTGGACGGACACGGGTGGACGACGGGTGGATCCCGGATTCAAAGCACGATCTCTAAACTTTTTTGATGGCTCAATTTCGCGGGGGAGACCCGCCGCGCAGGACGACAATTTGCCCTTGCGCCTTCCTCGTCACCGCGCCAAGAGAGGAACGAAGGATCCGGGTTAATGTCGCCGGGTCGAAGGACGAAGGAGCGAAAAGAGCGAGAAAGAAAGACAGACAGAGAGAGAGAGAGAGAGAGGGGAGGGGGAGGAGGAGGAGGAGGAGAAAAAGAGAAAGAGAAAAAAGGAAACCAAGAAACTTGCCGGCCAATTCGCGGACGTGCCGTAGAGTCTAATATGTTTCGTATATCCCACTTGGCCGTTTCTCTTGTTCTCTCCTCCTAGCGCCACGAAAAAGGAACAAAAGACGACGTCCTGGCGTGCCGGGGGCGTGGAGGAGGAGAGAATAGAGCGGCGGAGCAGGGTGGTCCAGGGTGCTGTGCCGGTATGTCTCGGCACTCGAACCCGATACCACTTTCATAAGTTCTGCCAAGTTTTGCGGCGGCTAGCGTCTAATAGCCGGCTTTTCTCTCTCCCCTCCCCGTCCCCACCCTTCCGCCCTTTCCTCGAAGCGGTCGCTCTCCGCCCGCCATCCTCTGCCGAACGCTGTTCTCGCGGGTCTTCTGCTCTTCCGCGTTTCCTTTCCCGCCGCGTTAGAGACAATTAAGCCGCCGAAAGTCACGGAGGATCTTCATCGTGCCGACAGAGATACCAAAGCTTCTATCCTTCGCCGCGTCTTCGGTCTGTTTCCAACTCGGGAATGTTATAATTTCGTCTTTCGAGATTTTTCTCACGCATGGCGTTTCGAATTACCGTTCCGGCGCGGAATGATAATTAATATCACGGAATATTTGAGCATTATGTAACAACGAATTATTTACAACAAATTAATTCGTTATGTTCGCGCTCCCTACGCGATTCTCTATGCGATCCGAGAGAGACGCATGATGCGCGATACATCGCGGGTTATATCCCACATATTTGAGAATCAAAATTGCCGCAATAATCACTCTCCCCCCCCCCCCTCCCAAATGATGAACTCTAATGAATTAACGTAACGTTTCATGAACTGCTGCTGCGTGCAAAATAATATTAAACTAAAAGGATAATAACGCGTGTAATTAACATCAAACGTAATAAAACTCCATGGCTTCACGTGAATTATCAAGTGTACCTACCGGCCGCAAAAGTTAATTAATAGGTAATTAACAGGCGATTTTAATGGAGATCACCAACATTTCCCACGATTTTTTTCTTTTTCCACAAAACGTTATGCAGATCCGTCTGCCGATAATAAAAGGACACTTGCGCGCGCGATCGTCGTGCTTACTGCTTCGCGGACGTTAAATCTTATACGACTCCGTCAAAAATTTCCCTAGCAAACTGCGAAGAGTTTCGTAAAATTTGAAACGACGTTTGCGAGTGTAATCGTGTCCCATGAAACCGCGACGGAGTGACTGTGTATCGCACGTTATTATCAATGCATCACTCTGCATTGTAAAATTTCGAATCACGTGTAGTGTTGTTCGGCTGTCCGGCCATAATTCACAAACTATCCCGTGAATTATTACGGAATTCACAAAGCGCGCAGGTACACGCGCGCGATTCCTGCCGCTCGATCTGAAATTCTACATGCCGTTCCTCTTCTTGTTCCATTACTTTTCTTCCTCCTCCCCGTCTTTTCGTCTTATCTAGCGGCGCGATATCGCCGTCGCGAAACTCGCGGGTAAAGAGATAGGGAAGAAACCTCCCTCGAAGCTTCCACTTGACATCGAGAGTAACTTTTGATAGTTTTAAGAGGTAAAACGAGGAAGAAGTCAAGATGCTAGAATTACCTGCGAATACTTCGTGACGGAATTTTAAGGTCAACCGGGAATGCCGGTGGCAATATCACGGCGACAAAGCAAGCCCGTCGTTGCGAAAAAAATAAGGCGCGTTTCGAAGCGAGCAACTTAAAGTTTTCACGCCGCCCGCTCTCGCGATATCAACGTACAAATACAAAGGGCGATTTATGAGAAATCACGGATCCAAGGAAGAGAGATCGACGCGTGTGATAAATGATGGGTCCATCGGCGTTAGATTGAAATCTTACGGGACATAAGATCCACGCTCATCCTTCGAATGCAGCGTCTCAGCGCCGTACGGTATCGGAAACGAGCGATCATTATTGACGAAGATGTCGTACCAACTGGCGAGGGAAATTTAGCGCGAACGTTCGATGCCAAATGACAGGAATCTGCAAGATGTTCCAAAGGAAAATGTAATTCTCTCTCTCTCGCGTAAACTATTCCTCAACTATTCCGTCGTCCTATGAATGCTCGATAGATCCAACGAACTTTGCGTTAATTACAGCAAAAAAACTAATCACCACGGCAATTCTACGAAATTGCCAGATTAAGTGCCAGTTACACTAGAAAAGTTTAATCGCATTACCTGTACACGTTGTGTAAACATTTAACGGGGATTGAAACTTCATTACAGCGAAAATTACGTTCCGCGTGTATTCAGCGTAACGGAATTTCACGGCTGCGGTTTGTTCATTAATCACGGAATCTCAGCTCCCGATCGCTCGGGAAGAGCGAGCTTCCTCCCTCTTCGAACATTTCACAGCCCGTAAAAAAGATTTGATAAATCTGCGATGAAAGAGAAGGAGGACAGCGGCAGTCGCCGCTGTTGATATCGCGAGGTATCGCCTGTTATCACGGTTACTTCAGGACTCGGTGCTTCCGCTCGGTCCTTCCCGAGAGCTTACTTCATTTTTTAAAACGAAATCCGCTGATCAGTGCCTGGAACGCCTGCGACCTTCTCCTCCCCCCCCCCCCACCCACTCTTCCTTCCGATGCCGATCAGCTTTCTATTACACCCGCGCAATAAATCGTCCAGTCATCCACGACATACTAAATCCTCCGCGCACCCCAAAAAAGAAAAAAAAAAGAAAAAAGAAAAAAACTGCGTTAAGAAGAGGATTATGAAGCCATCGATCGGTAACTAAAGAAGATTAAGTAGTCCGAACACAGTTTATAGAGCCTTTCAACTCTCCTCGTCGATCCGGCTATCGCCCATATTCCTTCCTAAGAGGAGGACGCGATCAATCGCCATTTTGATAAAAAATGTCATCGACGTCGCGAGAACTCGTCTGGAAAAACCGTAAAAATGCGTACCGTCAAGTAGATCGCGCAATCCTACACTCGCTCGGCGAATCCTACACATCGCTCTCGCATGCAAGGGCCGAAATTTCAGCGACAGCGAAAAGTGTAATTCGCGACTGTATCGCAGCAAATAAACCATCTGTTCTCCTAATGGCAATAAGTACATCATTAACCACCGCGCTTAATCGAGCGGGAATTTGTTTTCAACTGGCCTAATTACGCGCGGCAATCGAAATATACAGCTAAGGGTAAACGGATGCGTCGAAATCAACAACACCGTTCCTAATTAATTGCCCTTGCACCGCGTACGCCGGAAAATGCTCTTCCCATTTGCCGTGGCGACAATATAACGCGGAATGCTTGTCCGGACGGCGATACCTGGCCGGTGATAGCGGATATATTATATGACCGCCAATATAATTCGCCTCGCCATAAAAAAAAAAGGAAATCCCGCGAGGGATCAAATACGCGGGCGCGTCGCGAATGTACGAATTTTATGTCAATCCGCTAAAAACTCGAGAAGGAAAAACTCGGAAAGGAGCTTTCGCGAACGCGAAAGATCCACGCACGTTCGCGCGTAACGTTACCTCGTGATCCAGAGAGACCTGATAATTTCGATTAAAAGAAAAGTGGCAGGAAAGTGGCGTCTGAAGGGTCAGAGTTCCCCTCCTCTCAAGGTCCCGACTCGTCGCGTGCAATCTTCGAAGATTGGACGGAAATCGCAGAATGCGAGTAATTCGCGAAGATTTGCATAGCCCCTATTCATAAATCGTCGCGAGTCATGAAGCGCGATCTTCCCCATACTCGCTTCATCCATATTGTACATGGATAATTCATGAAGAAGAAAATACATACAGCCGTCGTGGTCGTTCCATTCCACTTTCGCACATCGCGCCCGTTCGCGGAGCGAACGCAGGAAAAAGGACGGGAAAGGGAGAAAGGGGGAGAGGAAACGGGACGAATGGGAGAAGGAGCCTTATTCCGCGCGTTGCGTATGTGCCGCCGTATAAAAATCCGTCGGACGTGATGGCACACGGCGGATGTATAAGGGCGCGCCCGGGTATTTCGTTTCCGGTTTATTAGATTCACGCGCGCCAGCGTAGACGCGAAAAAGTTGCTTCGGCGGGCGCGACCCCCACGGGGCGCCGGTTTCGGGACGGAACGCGCGCGGATACGTTTGTTTCGGTTGATTTGTGCCCCTCTTATTGTGTACCTCTTATTTCGCGGCGCGCATTCGGCGGAGGGAAAAGGAACGGGCGTGTAGCGTCACGTAGCGTTGCAGCCGAAACGTGCTTCAATTTTCGGGACGGCACGGCGCGATGTCGGACGG
Organism: Eciton burchellii; assembly: GCA_020341155.1. Taxonomy (NCBI): domain Eukaryota; kingdom Metazoa; phylum Arthropoda; class Insecta; order Hymenoptera; family Formicidae; genus Eciton; species Eciton burchellii. The sequence goes on from JAHMML010000002.1 coordinate 2,418,682, forward strand.
AACAATGCACAGTTGTGCATCTACTAGCGGAGGAGTTGCCGGGGGAACGTTAACAACCGCCTTTCACCAACTTCTGGCCGGGATAAAAGCGCAAGCAACGACACGCAGCGACTTCCATGCCGAATCCCAGTCTCGTCGTCGTCTGTGCCGTAACAATATTAACAGGCGCGAAGAGACGAGCGAAAGCAAATGAGCGAAGCTCACTTTCACGGAAATGCGATCCCGCGCTACTATTCGGGATTACACGTTTTAGCCGCTCCTCGCGATCGCAGTTACACTCGTCATTCGTCGAATCATCGCTGGCATCCGCGAGGACATCCGCGTGAAAGATGAGGTGATGGCAACGGAAGCGAATACCATTCGCGACAACGTGGTTTTCGCGGTTGACGAAGATATCAGTCAGACTCTAAACGGGAATGGTTAAAACTCAAAACCCGCTAAACGCGGGGATCGCGAAGGGGAATGTAACGAAGGCAGCGACGACTTGTCATTCTGTTTTGCAGAAATCCAAGAAACAGCCTCGGATGCGGAGTATCTTTTTACGAAGATATTGCGCGGTGAACATATTCTGAACTTTGAACAGCAGCCGAGAAGCGCACGTAAGTACAGTTCCAGCAAAGTTTCGTGAAATTTTAAACACGCCTTCTATCTTGCCCTAAAAAGGAGTTAAGCTCCTTTAAGGTATTAGGGCACACGGGAGGGCGGGGGATGGCGGGGAAGACGGCGCGGAAAGACCGGCGGCGGCGGCGGCGGCGGCGGCGGCGGCGGAGGGGGAGGGGGGGCTTCAAAAAGTAATTTCGCAGGTTCGGTTGTGTCACGTAACATTCCTCGCGGGACCGGCCTGAATTCGGTACATAAAAAACATTTTTCCCTACGACGTGACGCGACGTCACGTGTTATTCGAGATGAGGGGAACGAGGAGGGGGAGGGGGAGGGAGAGGGGGGAGAAAATTTCATATCCGTATGCGACGCGGAGGTTACACAGCGCGATAGATTTTTCGTGAGTGCGTCAAACGGCCCAAGTGTTATCGTACGTGATTAAACGGAAATACGCGGCTGAAGTGTGATCAATCAATCGTCGTCATGGCACTCTCCGGAGAACGGAGGCTTCAGCATCGCACATTGGAAAAAGCGTGATTCTCGATCAATTTTACGATCGATGAACTTTTCCTCAATAAAGCACGCGCGAATCGATAAATAATCACGCATGGGGAGCGAGTTTGCCATAAGCGTATCAGTTTATCGTAAGAGCGTCAGTTTAGCGAAAAATCGTTAGGAATATTCTTAGCTTAATCGTCATTCATTTTATCGCGTCAGTATAGATATCAAGGATCACCATTTACTGCCCTCGGATTGCCTCGCGTCTATTTTGCTTTAATTTAAGGGGAATCTCCATTGATCGAACCTGTTAAATTTTCAAGCCAGCACAACAACGAAAATAAGAAGCGCGGCACGGCAGGCTGCGCTTTAAATAAATCAAGTCGAATACACGATTAACAACGCGTGATACGTCGCATTGCGTAACCGTCATAAAAATCGGATTTAATCGACGATTTTTAGCACATGATAATGGATCGCGTCGCGCGAAATGCCATTACACTAATTCCAATATATATATATATATACACGGATCGAGTCTCGCGATGTAGATATACGTACACGCTTATACACACATAAAGGACGAATGAATCTCGCGCTCGACACGGTGCGCTTCCGAGTAAATCAAAAATACAAATTTATCCGGATCCGCGCGGGCGAACGACCCATCAGAACGGAGAGAGAAATATTTCCTAGCGGACGTGACGTCGGTCGACGTCCCTGTCGCGAATCGATATATTCCAGCGCGCCGCTCGCACTTTTCATAGAAACAACACGCCCAATTAATCGATTACACTCGATGATCGAGCGCGCAGCGACAAAAATAGAACGAGAGCGCGCGCGCGCGCGCGCCTGCGTGATAGACACGTATGATTCGCACGGTGAATTCCAGATTACGTTCAACAACGGATCACGTTTGACATCGAGCCGAAGGAAAACAGCCGGCGTTATACGCGAAATGTTTTTGCGTTCGGTTCTCCCGTAATGCCGACTATAGTTGAGTGGCTCGAATCTAATCGTCACTCGTGAAAGTGATGGATCAAGCACGAGTTTAAATGATAAGAGAGAAACTACCTTTTACTTTTAGATTCCCTTTGGTTTTTTGTTGCAACATGCGTGCAACGTTACGCCCTTGATACGATAAGTTGAAGCAGCGGAGTAAAGTACAGGACGATCGATCGATTGCTGCAAATGCGCAAAGGCTAGCGGCTCATTCGCTTATTTTAACTCAAAACTCGCTATTGAGCGATTCTGCCGTAGCGAAAACGTCTAGCAACGCGTGCCGATATACCGACTGCCAGGCATTGTAAATTATTAATTACGATTAATTATTGAGTACGTGTTAGACACAAACGCGTTCAGTTTTACCCGAACGCAAATCAGGAGATGCACATCGCGCGGCAGATGTTCGAAACGAACGCAATCGAGGTGACGTGTCTAGACATTTGTGCGTCCAAATATTTCGCTGCAGCGATGCAGCGCGCGCGCACGCGACATGTTATATTTAGAGGAAGGAAAAAAAATAACGCGCGTAAACGGCGGGGAACATCACTCGAGGCCGCAGTAGTTTAAAACCCACCGGGGATGATGGTTGCGCCCGCCGGGGGATGGAGGGAGCCGGCGCGCAACGTACATGAAATTCAAGCCATAAAAAATATCGGCGGGATGCACGCGTAAACAGCAACGCGGTCTCTATAATGCCGAACAAATACGCGTATGTGCGGTAAAATGCGGTTAAATTATGCCGGGCGAAGAGGAAGAAGAGGAAAGAAGGGAGAAAAGGGGGGAGAAGAGAGAAAGAGAGAGAGAGAGAGAGAGAGAGAGAGAGAGAGACGGTCTCTTTCACGGGATGCTCCACCGCAGCACCGAGCGAAATATTAGCCATCCACGCAAAACGACGCATTCGCGTAGCCCTATTCGACAATTTTCCCCTCTGTCTCCTCCCGCCCCGCTCCACCTTTCTCCCAGAGTGCACGCGAAGTCGTTGCATATTAATATCGGCGAGAGTGCGCGCGGTAATTTGTAAATGAAGTTACACGTCGCGGAAATATAGGCAAAGTTAATCGAGCGACGCGTTGGAAGATCGTGATATTTTCTCGATGCGTCGAATAAATGTCAGCGCCACTGTCGTCGCGAATAAAAATGGATTGCGGAGGAGTTTATCGAACGACTGTTGCCAAAGTGCGAAAAGGCGTTGAACATTTTCATGGCACGTGTCACGTCTCTCTCTCTTTCTCTCTCTTGTTCTCTGTCGTTTCTCTCGTTTACTGATCCCTCGTGCGTTTCTCTGTCTTAATTTCTCGCTCGGATGAATTCGCAGCATTCGTTCGGGTGTAATAATGAAATGGCCGATAACGAGTAGAATACGTAAAATGATATAATTACGCAATAATTTGGATGATTTTCTGCATCGAACATCGATGTATCACGTTTGATAATTGCACGATAGAAACGATAAATTCGATTGTCATTAATTATCGAGATGGATAAACGGTTAAGCCAGTCTCGTCATGCTTCATCGTCATACATTTCACGATAACAATCATCGAATGATGTAGGATTACTTCGAAGGAAGTATCCTACGTTTGACCCAATGTCACGACGTTACTCCGCTTGACTCCACTTGGCTCGTTTGTCATCGCGAGGAGAAGACAAGGAAGCGGCTTCACGGGAGATTTCGTCAAAACGATCATTACGAGCGACGAATCCAGCGCTTCGCGGAAATGATAAATCACCGCGGCAACTTCACGGACCGTCGCTCCTTCGGACGGGTCGGTTACGACATCGAACCATCCGCCTGCATCGTCAAGTATGCGCCAGCTGGTCGAGAAAAAGCGGTCGGCCGATTTCGAGAATCGCGCGAATCGCACGACTACAACCGGCGATCTCGACTAACGCGATCGTCGATGCTGCATGCGAGAGGGGTGGAAGCGGCGCGGCGGCGTGTACGGTGCCAAAGAGATTTTCTCTAATTGACTTGGAGGGTCCTCGCGCCGCTAACTCGACCGGAATGCACCGGAACGCTACCCCATTAAATTCATCCGCGATAGAAAGACTGCGCTCCCTATCTGCTCCCTTCCCGCCCTCCCCCCTCTCTCTCTTGCTCTCTCTCTCTCCTGCCCCCTCTCTTCTCCCTCCGTCCGTCTTTCTCCACCCCCATCCGCGGTTAAAATCGCCACCATCGCGCTCGCTTCGTCTCTCTCTCTCTCTCTCTCTCTCTCTCTCTCTCTCTCTCTCTCTCTCTCTCTCTCTCTCTCTCTCTCTCCCCCCCCCCCTCCCCTCATCACCCCGCCGTTTTCCAGCGCCGTCGTCGAGCCTTTCCCACTTTCATTCTCGCCCACGCCGACGTGGTTCAATATTTGCACACAGATCGATAACGAGGGGGAGGGAGGGGGTGGAGTAGACAATACTTTCCGCCGACGGCATATCAAGGCTCCGTAGATGGCAAAACCGAGAGGAGAAGGGGACAGGGCAGGACGAGCCGTGATGAGAGAACGAGAGGGGCCCCGATGGGGGTCGTTCGGAGAGACGGGCCGCTGATAGGTTTGCACAATATTGATTCAATAACGGGTGAATTCTTTGCCGCTTTACGGGCAAGCAGCACGCTCGCTCGGCGATCGGTGACGCGTGAGAAAGAGGGAGGAAGAGGAAAACCGGAAAAGAGAGCGATAAAGAATGGTAGAATTCGCGGCGCTCGAGGTTACGGCGAAGACGATATGGTGGTAGGGCAGAGATATGCCCCGTTGCTGATGGTGCGGTGGCGAATGGCAAGGGCAGAGCGTGGTATTTCGGCTTCATTTCATCCTTTATGCCGGCTACGGCTGGGAAAAGGGGTGGAAGGAGAGGGATAGAAAGGCCGAGGCGGGATGGGGAACGAGGCACGCTGAATTACAACCCCTTGCGAGATACCGCAGAATTCGCGTTCAAGATTAAACGGGCGTAAGTCGTTCCGCCCTGCAGCATTTAACAAGGTAGCCTCTTGCGGTATGGACGGTGCGATGGAGTGTTGCCCCCTGCCACCCCCAACCCCTCATCGATAGGCCCTGTGTACCGCGTGTTTATCCCGTGATGCGCCGTTCCATTCTTTCGCATTCGCGCACGAACGGCGATGATGATGACCCCTGCGGAGGGGTATCGCCGGAGACTTTTCGCCAATATCGCGATTAATAATGATACGAATTCATCTGCAGGGAGTAAAGGAGAGAGAGAGAGATAGATCGTGATAACTCGGGACGTAGCAAAAATAGTCATCGGGTCACAACTTGTCACCTTTGGTTATTCCTCAATTCCGAATCAATTATTTTTGATATCTTTGCGTGTAATTTATATAATCGACAACACTTGCGCAGTGACATTTAAAAATAGATCGCGGTTTTAAGAACACCAAAGCCAGAGAGAGAGCGCCAGCTCTTGGAAGCATCTCTTTAACGAAAAGAGATGAAGAAAGATATAGAATAAACCACCACCTTTAATCAACCATTCGAGACACAATTACCGGCACTGACACCTCGCAGACGTATCAATTGTCCGAAAGCGCGAGTCCCCGACGTTTTTGAAATTCGCGCGCTCGCGAGGGGTGGACGCGCGAACTTTGAAAGTTAAAATCACTAATCTGCGCGATAGCGCAGTATACGCGTACGGACATTACTAATGAACTCGACTAATTTATATATACGCGTTGAAACTCGACGCGGCCCAGAGAGAAACGACGGGGAGAAACGAGAGGCAGCGAGAAGAGAAACGGAGGAGGAGAAACGGAGGTGAGGGTGGATGTCGGGGGGATTGGGCGTGCAGTTAATCTTCCTGGTCCACTAGACGGCAGGAGAATCCGGCAATTAGTTCGTATCCACTGCATTGTCTTTCCGCCGTTCCCTCTCTCGCTCCCTCTCTCTTTCTCTCTTTCTCTCTTTCTCTCTCATCCCGCCTGATGGCTCATACACGCTCTTCCGGTCGAGATCTCGCGTCCGTGTGCGCGCAGCGCGCATAAGGCGGCTAATGCCTTTCTGACTGTATGTAATTAACAACGAACGCTCCCGGCGACCCGGTCACCCCTCGCTTCTTAAATCCTTCCTAAATTTCTCGTCCGTCAGCCGGTGACGCGAACGTCGCGCGGATATATTAATCTCTCTGAGGAACGACACATGAAGAGAGACGCGAAAGATGGCGGAGAGATGATAAAATCCGATGATCGAATAACCGACGGGATTAGAAAGAAATTACTTAACCTTGATCTACAAAGATCTCTCTCGCAGCATTCGGATTCATCGATTAACTTGCCGCGCAGGAGAATACGCAGGAGAAACGCTACGCAAGTGTCACCAGCGGCGTGAAAACGCGAGATTAATCGACCAGAAGGAAAACAATTAACGTTTCAACGAGCCGAAAGGCGAAATTATTCCATTCCGCCTCGAATGTCGCGAGGAGGATCGCGAGGGAGGGATCGCGAGCACCGGACGGCTGCGGTGCGGGGGCGGCGGGGAGGGGAGGGGAGGTGAAGGGGGACGGCGGACCGAGTTCGGCTCGTGTCGCGAATTTTATTTTATTCCAGACGCGTCCCATAAAATATTCAGGATGAGCGATATCAGCGACCCGAGTCCTCGCATAAAGTACACCCCAATACCATCGCGGACCGCCGCTCCTACGACTGTGCAAACACCAGTGCGCACCCCTCTCCCCCCCCCCGCCGTCGTCACCCTCCACCGCGCGCGCGCCACGTCTCTATTTCTTTTTCTTTCTTTCTTTTTTTTTTCCTATTTTTTTTTTCCCCCCTCTTCTTTTCAACCCGACCTCGTGAAAGATGATAGCGCTGAGAACGGAATGCCATTAGCATTTCTCATTTCTGCTTTTTTCCGCCCCCTCGCCCCTCGCCGCTCCTTATCTGCCGAGCGGCCGCGGCGGACGCCGCGTTATCGCCGACGTTCGTCGGTACCGCGAACACTCGTGGGGGAAAATATACATATCCGGCTGCTGGCATCGCGATTTTTGCGGGTATCCACCCTACTCCCTCTTCCTACTCCCTTCCCTCTTTCTGGCTCACTCTCTCGCTCGTAACGAGAATTATTCGCTGCCGAAACGTGGACACGCCGCTTGAATCGTAATCGCGCTCCCCGCGCCGTTATCCAAGTGTCGCACTTTTGCACGCGGATAATGGAATCACTAGATTTTGCGCGCACCGGCGTTACTGTCCGACCTGTGACATCATACTTTCTCGCTTCTTCTCTCTCTTTTTGCTTCTCCGACTTGTGTATCTAATCCCTCGATTATCTCGACGATCTTGAGTGACATTGGATTCGTTATAAAACGCGCACACACGCGTGAGACAATAAACATTCGCGTGTTTACGCGCGTTAGCGCTCGATATAACTATATTAAGCGATATCCGTTCCATATTTGCATTTGCACGAGGCTCGTACGCAGTACGCAGATAAAACCCGTTAACGGGATATACAATATTAAACGGAGATACGGAGAGTTTAATATAAATAAGAGTAAAGGAAGCGTCGTCGAAGGAGTGTCGTCAAAGTTTACGCCAAAACTTTGCACGGCAATAGCGCGGAATTGATATTATTATCGACAGTCGACAGAAAGCTCATCGTCGTACGGAGACAACATCGCCGAAGAAATCCCTGATCGTGCAGAGTAGCGATTTAGATGTAAGTTCTGCTCGCATCGTCCTGCTTCGAACGGCAAGTCGAGCGCGACAGATCTGCTTCCGGACTCTCACGGAGGAGAAACGAGTCGCGAATTCGGTTCCTGTATCGCCGGAGCGCGCGGTGGCTGCAAGACGGGTTCCTCTCTCGGAATTATTCATTATTCCACTCTCTCCGACGTGCTGTCCTCCCGCCGTCCCGGCACTTTACGTCCACCCACCGCGGCGGTCCGTTTCCGCAGCCATTTTGCGACTCTGCCTTCGCAACTTCATCTGCTCGACTGCCAGCGCGACTGTTGAAAGTTACATCGACAGAGCGGACGGGCCGGCCGTGGCACAAAAATTGAATAGTTAAAAATTCATTAAAAATCCAGAATCGTGCTCGCGGAAACGGAGACGAGTCCGGCGCGGCGCGCCCCCGCATGAACCACCGCGCACGCTGAAATTCGCCCCTGGCGAATTGCGCGCTACCGCGAGTCATTATGGGAAGATTGTCGGCGACCGCGCCAAGGGAAAAGCGGGACCGCAAAGTAACCAGAATGAAATCTTGATTCGAGAGAGAATGGCGTAATTATTCCGAAAAATGCGCCTGCCTGAGCTGAGGATCGGCGAGGATGCGCTCTCGTCAGATTCAGATGCGCGAAAACACGACGAGATTAAATCACGAGGCATTGATTAATCGGCTCTCGATCGGCTCTCGTCTTCATGGATGATGCCGTAAGACAAAACGGGCGACTGGGAACGCCAAATTAAACGATCACGGTATACACGATATCAATTTCAGCGGGCATAAAGAATCATGGCTGAAGACTCGCGAACATCATCCATGGACGGCGGATTTCACTGCTGGCGGACGACTGTCGCATTCGCGGTCGGTTGTTTGGGAAGAAACAGCTTTTACGATCTATTTGCACATATCGCGCGCGGGTAGATGATGCGTTGCACACGCGAACGCCCCACTGGGAATAAAAGTGAGACAGTCGCGGCAAGGCCAATCGAGAACAAAAAACGACATCTCGTCGCCGGCCGATGCTGATCGCTGGATGTCGGAGGTTTTGAGAATTTCGCAGAAAAATCGCGAATCGCATCCAATCGGCGAATCGAATAGTGCAATAATTCGTAAGTAATTCGTAAAATTCTGCTCGGGATCTGTTGCGGCGTTCGTTTGCTCAACGCCGAAGGCCTGATAATGGCGAGGCATTCTCAGCGATCGACGCGAGGAGAAATTTTGAAAGTGGAATTTCTGCGCTGCGTAAGATGCATCGCGCTCGGTTTCTCGGCGGAAGGAAGCATCAGAACCGGTAAAGATCCGGAGATGCACGACCGAACGCGGGTAAATAAACGGGTATCCGGGCGGATCGACGGACAGATGAAGATAAATACAGATAGATAAATAGATGGAGAGATAGATAGGCGGCAGGATGAAAAGACAAATAGATACATCTATCTTTATTTGGCGCCAGGGAGCGGTGGCCCGAACACACGGGAATAGCATCAGCACCGGAAGCCACGCTCCGCCATCGCCGCCGAAAATGTCGGCGATGCACGCGCGAAAGAGGAATCTTCGAACGTTACGATGAATCGATCGAGAGCTCGAGATCACGACTGAATCCACGCGCTCGCGTTTTATCGGTATGAAACGCAGGCTCGAGAGGATTCTCGTCGCGAGACCGACGAGGAGAATCGCTCGAGTGGCAGTCCTCGCCATTTTCGATTCTCATCGTCTTCCTCGCCGTCTTCCTCATCGTCTTCCTCATTGTCGACATCGTCGTCGTCGTCGTCGTCGTCGTCGTCGTCGTCGTCGTCGTCGTCGTCGTCGGTGTTATAGCGGACAAACAAAATATCGTAGTGTAACGGGACACGGGATACGGTGCTCGAGGTCCCAAACCAGGAAAACCCGAGCAAGTGCTCGAGCAAACAATGACGGCGAGGCAGTATTGTTCTCCAAGTAATTGAATCCAGCCTACCATCCCTTCGGCCATCCGATGCTCGGCCGACTCTACCGAGCTCCTCCCGCTTCGTTGCGTATTCTCTCCTTCTCTCTTTCTCTCTCTCTCTCTCTCCTTCTTCCTGGTTTCTCCTTTCTCGTGTCCGTCTCTCGCTCGCCTCTCTTCCGTTTCCCAGCCTATGGCCCTTTTGTCGGAGTCATCGCGCCTTGCGCTTGCCATTCTGTCCTGCCGACTAACTCCCGACAATTCCACGGGATCTCTCCTTCTCTCTCATCTTGAGAAAACACGTCCGAGGAGAGACGTCGGAGGATTCGCGTTCATCGCGTTCGACCGCGGGATTAAATCGACTGCTAATCTGTTCATCGAGTCTAAGATCGAGGACAACATTACGTTGCGTGTGACATGAGTGAAATCGGCAATCTTCGATTACGAGCCAGTCATCGCTAATTGACGAGCGTTAATCGTCGAGCCACGCGCGGAATTCTTCTCACGAATACCGCGACGAATACCGCGAAAGCAACAGTCATCGCGCCGATATTGCGCAGCTTTCCCCGCCTTTGAATACAGAATACATCCGCAGGTATTCCAGTCACGTCCGATTCCTGGAGGATTCTTTCAGGTCACTTAGTATATTAATGGACGGCCGTTATGCGAAATGGAATTTGTTCCGAATAGAGCGTTCCGAAAATTCCGCGCGATAAAGGCAAATGACAGGCACGCCCTGTCTGCCCGCGGAAACGCGGACGAGGCGACGTGATAAACGCGTTGAATGTGCGAAAAAAGACGCGGTCGCCAATATGGTGTCCATATAAAATAATGGTACCGAGCGTGCGGCGGATGTTAACCCACCGCGTTTTGCCGTGGGTGCCCAATACCGTAAACAGATATTGATATTGCTGTCATATTTGCACGCTTGCTGCTGGACGCGTTTCTCCAGCATTCCTATTGACCGAGTGCGCTGGACAAGAGGCGTGCTCGAAAGCACGCACAGCGAATGCTTTATTACGAACGGACAATCGCGTTTTATCTAGCTTCGAGCCTTCAGAAATGCAGAGCGCGATTTTCCCACTGAGGGATTTGATCGCTGCAATTCTCTCGCCCTCTCTCTCTCTCTCTCTCTCTCTCTCGTTCTCTGTCTGTCTCTCAAAATGCGTACGTTCTCCAGCAAGGAAATTCTTCGAGCTTTACTTTTATAACGAATCGATCGTCCACGCTCGAGAGTTATCAAGTACCTATTTTCGAACTCGCCATCCGTATGACTTCGACTACACGTGGGCTAGAAAGTTATCCAAGTTATCGAAATCGCGATGCGAGATCATCTCGAGACGGACAGTGACAGGAACCGTCGTTACGTTGTATTGAAATAACTCGCGACTCGCGTTTTCCCGACAAACGTGAGAAGCTCACCTTCGCGATTGCACTCGCCGCTCGGTCGGATTACTCCGCCACGTGATCCGGGGCTTTCCGATATCCGCGATTGCAAAAATGCCCTCCGACGACATCCGCTTGCGGACTTACCGCACACGATATTCCTCGGGAGCGAAAACGTGGTAGCGGGAGAGCCTAAGCCATCGGCTTGGCTTATTGTGTGCCGAGGGTTCCGGCGAGCCGACAGTCGGTCCTCTGCTTGCCGAAGGTGTGTGTAGCATCGCGTGTACAGAGACGGTTCTTTTGTTTGCCCGAGATGAACGTGGCACTATGCAAAAGGAGGGAGAGCGAGTTTGCATTCGGTGAACTATCGAATTACAGCTGTCCGTGCTCGCCAGCGAGTTCCGCTCCAACGCTGCAGTAGCTACGCGCGCTTGAGAGAGAGAGAGAGAGAGAGAGAGAGAGAGAGAGAGAGAGAGAGAGAGAGAGAGAGAGTTGTGTCATCCATTGTTGGAACGAACGTAACTACACGTGAAATCGTCTTTGGCCGGCCAATGTACCTTCGATTAAAGCGCCCGCGGCCGATGTCGCGCACACGCGCCACGTGGTCTCCTCCATCGTGGACCGCCGCTGTCGCGTGCACACGCGCCGCGAGTTTAGCGCTGGATTAAACCGACCGACTTTTTAACAGGTCGTTACGAATTTGGTCAAACGTGGCGTGCGATTCATTAACGCGTTTAACGCCGACACCCGCGTGACACTCGACACCGGTTCACAACACGTCTCTCTCGCTATGTATGTATTCACTTTGTCGCGTCGTTTTTTATTGGATTCTCCGCTGCCGGGGAGATTGACATTCATGCATGTTGCAGATGAAGTTGAAAAATGCATCCCCTCCGATACGCGCGCGTTGCGTCTGTAATAGACGCGAATAACATAAAGGAGAAAGCAGAGCAAGCGCGATCAGGTGATACCGCGTGAAAAACTTCTCGAATGATCCTCCCTCCCCTATGCAGAGAAGGAGAAATCAAGGTCACTCGAACGTTACGTCAGAAACAATACAAAAAAAAAAAAAAAAAAAAAAAAAAAAAAAAAAAAAAAAAAAAAAAAAAAAAAAAAAAAAAAAAAAAAAAAAAAAATGCGAAGACGACCGCGCGCGTTCATTGGATTCTGCCTTCTGCGGATGAAAATGATATTTTAAACTCAAGTTCATCGACTTGCTCTCTTTTCCGCGCACTTCTCTCGCCAAGCGGCACAATTAAAGTTCAAACATACTTCCGGGTGGCCACTCGAAATTATATGGGAATCTAATTTGCAACATAGATCCCGCTGAAAACTCGCCCGCCGGTGGGATTTCAATATTCGCCGCGAAATTCCCCGGGGACTGAAAAATACTGCTTTAGCCCGCCGCGTCGACCACTTTGCACGCCAGTTCGAGTTTTACTCGCAATTACGAGCCGGCTACGGACACATCGTCGAGAGCGGACAGTCCGGCCCGCTCGTTTACTTCGTTTATTTACCGAGGTACTCGCGACTTGAGCTTTACTCGAGTAATTAGACCCGAAGCGCGGTGCTGTCTTCGAAAAGCGAACGAAATGTCGCGTCTGTCCGTAAGAGCTTTATCTCTTTTCCTCCTCCTCCTCCTCCTCCTCCTCCTCCTCCTCCCCCCCAACCCGCTCTCGCTCTCCTCCCGTTTCCGCCGCATTTACTTCCCGGATTACAATCCCACTCCCTCCCCCTCCCGCTCCCGGGATTCACTTACAATCAGGATAGAAGCTCGGGAGAGATGCGTCGCAGAGAGGAACGGACGACGCAGGAACGGATGGGAAGATCGTGTGTGCCAACGCGCCGTCCGCCAGCGGATTTACAGCGTCGGGTTACAACAGAGCGTCGCCGTGGCCGCTTGAAATTAAAGTCGAAGCCCGGAATTACCGTCGGAAATAAACGGGAGAGAGGGGGGGAGAGAGAGAGAGAGAGAGGTATAGAGCCGCGGAAGAATTTTCGGTCCGCGTCGAGTCTGCCAGCGGGCGTGCACCGCATCGGAGCGCGAGCACGAACTTTCGCCCGCTGCGGAATTCCGCCCGAAACTATTGCGGATGTTCGCCAGCGTAACCGACGGCGTTTTTCCCAGCGATAGGACTCGCACTTCGGCAACGATAGCTAATTGCACGTCGCTCGCGGCGGGTTCGCGCGAGAGTCGGCGGCAGCGGCCAGGCATGCCAAGTGAAAAGTTGGCTGCTCCTGCCCGCTCTTTTCCAGAAGAGCACGCTGCTGCTCGCGATTTGTTTCCGCAATGTTTCGGACACAAATCCGGGCGCGATCGTATGACGCGCGTCGATGAGCGAAAGCGCGAGTAAAATATGAAATTCGATCTGCGATGCGCGTTCCTGTTCTGTCTGCGATTTCAGTCAAACAAGATCAAACGTTTCGAGAGCTCCGTAAACACAGCAGTGCGCGGTGAATTGATAAAACGAGAGAGAGAGAGAGAGAGAGAGAGAGAGAGAGATAGAGAGAGAGTTCTTTCACGATCTCGTTCGCGGCAATCGAATTAACGTCTGGCATCGATGTATTAGCGCGAAATAAAAGCCAAAAACCGCATCGGCAAATGACGGGCAGTCATTTCTATTTATGCCGGCTTAACCACCAATTTGTTCCCCAATTTTCGCTTTCCACTCGCTTTCCACTGTGACCAAGTTAATTCTACGCAAGTCATTTTGTTCATTTAGCTCGCTAGCTCGCGTTTCGTGTAAACCGGTCGTTAACATTAATCGTAAATTAGTGCCGCTTTCTTTCTCTATTTACATCGCAATTAGAATGGGTGAGAGAGAATGGGAGATCGCTGCAAACGGAGCTGCAAAGTGAAGATCGATTACAATATCGACATCGCACGAGAATTCTTAATTAGAACTCTAGAGCCTGTCCAGAACGCAGTGATCACTCGAGAAGAAATCAAGAAATCATGAATTCAGGATTAGAAATGAGATTTATCGGCAGAGTCCACAAGAATCGGGACGCTTCTTGGACAATGCGACGTCTCTTGTGTGTCCTCAGCAACAACAAGAGATTTGATGAAAGTATCGATGAAGCTTGACGTTGAATTTCGCGTTTCACGATTCGCATCGCGTGGCTTTTATCCATCTCGTCGCGATGGCAAGCGGGGCACGCCACGCTTCCAAACGAGTATTATCAACGACGGAGAATCCTGACGATGAACTCGATATCGTTAGAACACGTTTAGGGAAAAAATGCGGCGCGCCAACGTGTCGCCGTGTTCGGCCGCCTCGCGAATTCGCTCCCGTCCGCTTGCATGCCTTATCGACGCCGAAGATGCAAATTTAGAAATACACGGCGACGCGGTGTCTAGTGACTCCGATGCACGCGACCTTTACATACCGGCGTAGCAGCAGGCATCGGCGTTAGTCGCGGATGGGTATTTTTGTAATTGAAAATGATGGATCGCGCCGGCGGGTGCGTTCCGCGATATATAGAGTTATTTCGAGTTATGAGGTTACCTACTTCAAAGCGAGACGCACGTTTGACCGCGCGGAGAGAAAAAACCGCCGAGGGAGATCGGGCAAATTCGGGAATACAATCTCGCGGATGTGATTAGGGGAAAGCCTACGTCCGTTTACGGCATCTGAAAGGGCAGCGGAGGCACGGAGACACGAATAGGAAATATTGTTCAACGGCGTGCGCAACGCTGAAAGTCACTCTGCGGATGAATCGAGGCGCACGCGTGCGCGCGTGTTCGAGAAATCGTGAAAGTTCGGAATGCAAACTCTCCTTCTCCAAGATCGCGAGTCACAGATTTCTGGCCAGGGGATATCGCTGGGCCAGCGATTTTCTATCTCTTCGATATTATAGCGAGACGTCTACTCACCCTCTATCCTCTAGCCTTGCGGGCGCGCGCGTGTGGGAGAGATCAATGCGAAAGCACCGGTTACGTACCTGAAACAAGAAAGTAACAAGAAATAAGTCGATATCGGTCATCAAGCAATTTGGACATTACTCTATTACTTCCCACGCGCGACTTTCATTTCGCCGGACAATCGCGGCGACAATCGCCCCCCCCCCCTCTCTCTCCCTGCCGCCCTCTCCCTCCAATGAAACTTATGGCCAACGGCGATAAAACTGTATGGAGCTTCGGCGCGATTCTACAACACTCTATAAAAGCGCGCTCAGTAAGGTCACGTATTTAATAACGCCATATATCGGGCGCAGATAAATTGGATACGGCACGTATCAAGATTTACGCTCTTAACCAGCATCGCCGCGCGAGGCCATAGCTTTTGATTCACAATAAGACAGCCCCCTTTGTTCGCTTTTTGTGAATTGGGCAGCCCGGACTCCATTCTCGCGCGGCGCGATTTATTATGGTGGGCCCCGATAAAACGTGACGGGACATTGTCGTTTTGGCCGAGCCTGTCGTCTCGGGGTCCCTGGGAAAAGTTCACGCTTTTTGCCCCCGTTTTACAGCGAGCGATTCTCCCGTGTCGCGCTAATGGAAAATTGCAAATAGAATCTTGCAGCGGTGAACGAGAAACCGTGATGGGATATAAATCCATGGGGATCTCCACGTACGTGGATAAAAACGAATCCGACGAGGAATAAGAAAGCGCGTCGTTCCTGCTTACGATTTCTTCTGTTCGACCATCCCMCCCCCCCCMCCCCCCTCCACTCCCTCGCATCCACGTCAAGAGAGAACAACTATTATTACAGCGCGTGAGCAAAGGAGGAGGAAAAAGAAAACGATCGCCTCTGAATTGAATTCGGATATTGGCCGATGCCGCGCCAGCACACGCAGTTACATCAAATCGCATATTTAATTCCGATAGGAATATAAGCCGCGCATCAAAGGGGTCTTTGAACATCAAAGGATATTCCCGGGAGAAGAGCCAAGCATCGGTTGTCGCGATTCAGTTTACATTCGCGCAACCTCCGGCTCTTCAAGAGGCAGCCCCAAAGAGTAGCTCGAATGGAACACGAATGCAATATCTGAATTGAGAAATAACGATCTGCGATCTTCATAAGATCCTCCAAATATTCAAATGTTTCCTCAAAATTCTGACGAGAATCCTGATCCAGGATCAAATGCTGCTTTTCGTTTCGAAGCAACGTTCGAAAAAAACTCATTCGTTCATCACAATTTTCTATCCAGACACACATTTTGTCGTCTGCTTAATTATCATCATTACTTCTCATTGCGTCCGTAAAATGCGTAGGAATAAATTTATATTTATATTTATATAAAAGTGGAGATTCGTTCCAACGGCTGCTTCTCGCGATTATGACATAGAATCACGATCCTATCCTCTTCCCATGCCATCTATCTTTATCAGTCTCCTCCCATGTTCAACGATCGAAGCTCGGCACGAGGAACGCGATTCCTAAACGAGTCGCGCTATACGCGGCGTCTACAATTAGTCTTTTAATCGGCAGGCAGCGCATAAGTGGGTTTATGTCGGAAAGTGTTCCGAAACATGCATATACAGCAGCGTAGCAGAGGATTGCCGCGGAGGAGACGTTACGTACTTAGTTATCAAAGCTTTGCAGGGGCAGCAGTATCCTCCTCCGCCAAGTTTCCTCTGAGGTCTTAAAGGTGTCCCGCGCGCTGCACGCGAATTTCTCAAGTTATGATTTAGTATCCGGCGGGTGGTCTGAGATCAGGGGATGCGTCTCGAGGAATACGCTCGAGCGTAGCTATAGCTGTGACACGGTGCGAGAATATCTGCCGTCGAGCCGCTATCTCCGTCGCGGGGAGAACAGTTCCTGCAGGACTGTAAGCGCGAGTAACGAGAAGAAAGAAACGAGAAAGGAGAGGAAAGTGCAACAAAATAATATCCCTGCTATTATCTAAAAATTCCCTCGGATTATCGTTACCGAATTCACGAGCGGCAGGAAATGCAGTCGTTCGCATCCTTTATAATAAATACAGACGGACGAGAGACGGGAGAGGCGACTAGAAAAAAAGAAACAGAGAGAGAGAGAGAGAGAGAGAGAGAGAGAGAGAGAGAGAGAGAGAGAGAGAGAGAGAGAGAGAAACGGGGAGACCGAGAAGGACAAGTGGCGGCGACCAGACGAGCAGGGAACCAGACGGCGCCGCGGTGAGGGAGGAAGACGGAGGTGGGGAACATAGTGGGATGAGAACAGAAACCGGAAGAGAACGAGCGAGTGGGAGGATGCGAGAGGTCGAGAGGAGGAGTAACTTCCTAACAAGGCGGTTAGTTGCGGCTTAGCAACGCTATGAACGCGAAATATTACGAGCTGGCGGGTTCTCTCCCGCTCAAGAGAGAGAGAGAGAGAGAGAGAGAGAGTTCTCCTCCCCCTCTCGTATTCCCTCGTATCGCCGGCCCTATTTACCGCCGGCTGGCTAGCGTGTTGTATTGCATGGCCGTCTAATGCCCGAGTGCCGCCGGATGCGGCAAAATTTTGATGCGCCGATAATCGATTCTCCGCCGATGCGAGACGCAAACCGCCGTCTCGCAACGCGACGACCGCCAATGTCCACCATGCGACGAAGACGAGCGGATGGGAATGCCGCCGCGGTGGAAATACGACGTCCCATTGTTGTAAAGCAACGATTACTTTGGCGAAATCGCATCGCGCTCGAGTCTCACAGCTTGTTTATTTGTCGGACACGCGGATACTTCTTCTCCGTATGTATTACATAGTTTCATTGAGACGGGAAAAGATTTTCTTCCAGCTCGTCCGGTCTCTCGGTCGTCAACTCTCTTCGATGATGGCGCAAATTTTTCAATCGATTCTTCAATCGCGCGCATCCGCGAACGAGTTTTCCACGGAGAAGATTCCGCGGAGCATCGATAGCTTTGTAATAAACTGAGTTTTAGTATCGTTTCACGCGAAAACGTAAACCTGCGTAAAACTCCAGACTGAAAACGCTTAATAAGCATCCCCTAACCGCATATTGTCCAATGCGACGCGCGTGTAGTAACGCGCGATGAAACGGAAACAGAAAAGAGCAGCGATTATTTCTGTCCCTAATTTAACATCGACAAATACTATCAGTGTCTCCCGAAGAAGCGATAATTGGACGTCTGTTACGTTAAACGCCCACGCGCTTTCAATTCTCCGATGCAAAAATAGCCCCGTGTGCGTTTTAACGCAGGACATCGACGCGAGTCCTCGAGGATGGGCGGATAGAAATCGCGCGACCAGTTGAATTTTCAGCTCGCTGGAGTATTTCAGCGAGCCACAATCGAGTGGTCTTAATTAGAAGGTGGTTCGTCGTCAGCGGAGAGCTCAGCACTGAGATCAAAGGGTATAATGAAGGGCATCGGAAGTTTCCGCACGCGAAACACAACTTCTTCGAGAAAGTTTCGCGAGTGATTCGATTAAATCCAAACGCGCACACGAGCCCTTTGACGTCACGATCTAATTATTTCCGACCGTCCTCCCAATCGGCACAGAGATCAAGAATAGAAGCGAGAGCTTGTCTTTATTTCGCCTGGGCCAGCGATATGCCACCGGTATGGCCTGGGTGCTGCCTCCTCCACGCGATTTGCATAAGTACGAGACAAGCTGCAGTTGCCAGCTGCCGACGAAATCCCGACGTTTTCTTGGACGCCGCCGCCGCCGCCGCCTCTCGTGTTTTACGTTTAACGTAAATTCCGTCAGACGATACGAGATGACACAAGATACCTTCCCCCCCCCCCCCGTTTGCCCTCAAGGCAAACGCAGATAGCTCGGACACAATTCCG
Organism: Eciton burchellii; assembly: GCA_020341155.1. NCBI lineage: Eukaryota > Metazoa > Arthropoda > Insecta > Hymenoptera > Formicidae > Eciton > Eciton burchellii. The sequence goes on from JAHMML010000002.1 coordinate 2,437,464, forward strand.
AGCGCGCCAATCGCGGTATGTCACCACGGTATGTTGTAACACGAATGCAAAGACAATAACACATTAGAAAGCAATAATCTCGATGACAATTTAAATTATTTCGATATACATATTTAAGCTGCACAGCTTAACGCAGCTTCCCGATAAATCCGGAAATATCGAGCATTCCTGTGGCTTGCCCATTCTCGGGATTCGGTCGCGCCGAATTCTGCCGGTCGCGAATCGCCCGAGGAACACAAAGTCCACCGGAAATCATAGCGACAACGCATCGTTACGCAAAACTCGAAGCGTGAGCCGCTCGGTTATCCGACATAAAGACACAGCCAATCGTCGGATTAACGTAGCTCGCCTATCGCTATACGCCATTGTACAGTCGCGTTCTCCTGTCGGGAAAACAGAAAATCACGAACCGCGAACGGCAGAAGCGATTGATCTAATCGGCCGTTCAGTCACACACGGGAGGAGAATCATCCGGCAGCGTGTGTGCATCGGACACAGGTTCGCTCCCGTGTGCGGACGCGCCGGTTTCCAGGGATGGATATGGTTTTTATTTATTTACACAAGGGTCGGATGCCGCTCTTAGCCTCCGCGTAGGATCGCAATAGAGCGGCTGGTTTATATTTTATTCATCCCCTATTGAATTCGGGCTCAATCTCACGAAAGTGTCTCTACCATGGCCACCCGGTCCTCGTGTTCTCTTTGCCGCGTCTCTTCTGACTCGGATCAGAATCCCCCCTCCCCCCCTCCCCTCCCCCTGCTCCCTCTGCCATCTAGCCCGTCTCTGCAGCTTCTACGTGGTAGGTATTCCAATCTCACTACGCTCCGTCCGTCCTCCATCTCCACCTTCTCCTCCTTCCTCCTCTTCTTCTCCTTCTCCTTCGTCGCCCTGCCTTCTCCTCTTCGAAGGCCATTCGAGGCTGCGGGCTTCGTTTAAATCTGTACCGCGACACTTGTGCATTTCCTCAAGTTGACAATCGTCCGCAGCCTCCGAGCGGCACATGTCGCTTGGTCGAGACGCACAATAATCTCCTGCACGCTGTTCGTTTTTTCGCGCGCGAATCGTACTCGAAGCGATACACGAGACGCAGACACACGTGTACGCACGTGTACGCTCGTGTAATCTCCGGTAGGTGTAGCACGTGCATTTCTCGCGGCAGGTTCGCGGTAAATCCGCAAAAGATCGGGTTCCTAATTGCGACGTGCAGCTTGTTTCTTCTTCATAATACGCGTCACGTAATCACCGCGAGATTTCGGGCCAGACAACGGACGAGTTTCCTCTGCCTTTCCATTTCCCGTTTCCACGTCGCGTCCTCGAGTCCTTCACGCCTCGCAATTTCAAAAGTGTCGAGACAGCACTCGTATCCAGACGCTATTAAATATTGAGCGACTCTTCGAACGCCCCGCCATGTTCGCGGTGTCTTTGCGTACATACGCAGGCAAATATCGTGTACACGTACACGTGTGTCCTCACCTGCCCGCGTGCAAGACAATGCGCATAAAAGACGTCGAGGCGTACGTGCCGCGGCATCATTATAGGCGCGAGACGGTCCTTCCGTAAGAGCGGACAAAGAACGAGCATCGCGCATGAAAGTCGCAAAGGATATCGCAGCAGGCGTGACGCGAGCAACTTTCAATTTCTACCTATTTCGATAATAGAGCGCGAGCGAACAAGTCGACGGGATAGATATTCACGGAATAATGCTCCCGAGAGATGTTCGTACACTCGCGGCTCGGCCGCGATTAAGGAAATCATGTAGAGGGAAGAGTCGTCATCGAATTAACCGGTGCTGAGACTGATCGAGTTACCGAACCGGTCGTGAGCCTTCAGCCTGAACCGTTCCACAACGAATAATGGCAGGCCGAATTTATCTAAACGGCGAATTATCCGGCGAAGAATTCCACGGAGAATGCAAATCAGGAGAAGGGCAAATCTCGATCTCCGATATATTTGGATGATCGCGCTTGGAAACGTACGAAGGTGGAAACTTGGCGACGGAAGCGTCGCAAACGCGACACCGGCAATAGGAAAACCACGAGACGAAGATACGACCGGCTCCTGCCGCGACGAGAAATCACGCCTTCGAGAGCGCTAAACGTGCTCCACAAGATAAAACGCGTACCACGGCCGCGTACGACGTACGTGTGTAATTGTCGATCGGGCGTCTTACGGCGGGCACATCCGAGAAAAATGCGGGTCCGCCGTCGTAATTCGTCGAGTATCGAGGAAACGCGGCGTCCCGGGCGCGAGGTATATCCTCGAAGCGGACTTGGATAAAGTCGAGCGTACGTGCCGCAGCCGGGGGCCGCACGAATAATCGGAGTCGTTTAGCTCCCCGGCACCGGCCATCAGCCGAAATTTACGATTTCGTGTTTATTCCACGGGAACGTAAAGTAAAACAATCTCCGGCATAATAGCGAAATCGATTGTCCCCGCGGCTCGAACGCGGACGTTTATTCCCGAGAAGCAAACGCGACGAGACTGAGATATCGCGTCCAACGAGATTCGTGATGGGAACGCGATGGTAATCCATGGTAAGGCGCGGCAAGCTAGCGCTGAATAAATAAAGATTTACAGCTTACGATTTTTATGACCGTGCGAGCATCCGTGATTTGACAAGAGCAGCACGCGCGCTCCAACGCGAAGCTGAATGAGATGCCGCTCGCATCAGAGGAGAGGAAAGGAAATGTCAAACGTCGGATCGTCGTTTATCTCACTTACTCGCGATTCGCGTAACCGCATTCGCGCGTTAGATCTCCATCCCAGAGGAAGAACGGTTTCGGTACGCGAAAGACGCGTTAGATAAATCGATTCAATGAACAGAGGCATTCCCGCTGCTTTACGCAAACTCGCGATACCTCGTTCTCCTCGCCGTTGCGCAACGTGTATAAAACCGTTCTCTCTCTCTCTCTCTCTCTCTCTCTCTCTCTCTCTCTCTCTTAATGACACGAGCTTCCTGAAAATAGGCTTTACATCACACGCTTGTACTCTCCAGCTTCCTCTCTCCGGTCCAGCTCGGCGATGGTCCCCAAGCGCGCGCGACGCGACGCGCCTAACGACGGCGCCTTTAACGGCTGGTCCTGTCTCGCGCGCGCGCGCGCGCGCGATAATTGCAGCGTATCCCCGCAATTATTCGAGCCCGAGTAATGTCTCTGCGCGAACAAAGACAGAACCGGATTTCCCTGTGAAACGGCGAGTCCTTCTTTCGGCTCGTTCGGCCGGACGTCGGAGACCCGCTTATTCGCGATGCCGGCTATCGCACGAATGATGACGACAACGATGACGTGGTCGCAATTAACGGACAAAGGACAACGCTGATAGACGAGAAAGAGAGAGAGAGAGAGAGAGAGAGAGAGAGAGAGAGAGAGAGAGAGAGAGACGATCGAGAACGAGTGCGGAAACGAGTGCGAGGACCAGCAGAGACAGGCAGAGCCGGCAGAGAAGGCGGTCCAGATGAGACGAATTCCAAAAGAGATGTGCTTTTAATTATACTAACGCCCGGTGTCCGATTAAATGAACGGAGGAGCCAAACTCGCGAAGCTCCGTGCAAATTTAATTATAGGGCAGGAGAAGGGGCGGTAGTGAAGCAGAATACGGGAAAATTACGGGGAGGGGGCGAGGTAAAAGGGAGAGACAGTGAGAGGCAGTCCGGACGAGCGGGCTGCGCGTGCACGAGAGCGAGACGGAGATGGTGGTCGAGGTAGAGAAATCCAAGTATTTATATGACGGCAGTTTGTTTAGGCCGCTTATTAATGGGACGGAAGAGGGCCGCGGTAATTAAAGGAACCCGGGATTCCATCCAGTGGCATACGGAACGCCCTTCGAGGATGCGCCTGAGAACGTCGTCCCCCTCCTCCTCCTCCTCCTCCTCTTGCTCGTCACCGACTCTTCTGCCGTCCTCTTTGCTTTTTGTGTGTCATACGCGCAATACCGCAGCATCTTCCTTCTTCACGCTGCTTATCATCTCGTCCGAGTCAACGGCACAGTTTTTTCCCTCTCGCACGTCTCCGAGTTGTCTCTCGGGGCGGGACACGAAGAGCGTTTAAAGCGCATCGAAGAAATTCCCTCTCTCTCTCTCTCTCTCTGCCGTCCTCTTTGCTTTTTGTGTGTCATACGCGCAATACCGCAGCATCTTCCTTCTTCACGCTGCTTATCATCTCGTCCGAGTCAACGGCACAGTTTTTTCCCTCTCGCACGTCTCCGAGTTGTCTCTCGGGGCGGGACACGAAGAGCGTTTAAAGCGCATCGAAGAAATTCCCTCTCTCTCTCTCTCTCTCTCTGCTTGCTGCCGGTTTCGTTCGTTCGTTCATATTCGCTATTCGAGGGAGAGCAAGCCGGCAAAGTGGACGAGAGGCTACCGACGCGCACGTTAAATTAACGTTATGCAAATGTCTCGATGCCCCGACGCGTCTCGCGACGACGGTAATTGGAAAATTGTACTTTAATTAGGCACGAATTAACTGCGGAGTAGCAGAAACGTAAGAGAAAAGGGTGCCCGGAGCGTGGCGGCGTTTCGGAGCTAGATTCTCGATAGTTTACAATGGGCGTGCAGTATTCGGCAAATTGTGCGATCGACGGAGGCTCCAATCGATTCGAATCGACTCGAATGCTACTCGAGAAGAGAAGTCCTGTAACAGTCGCAAATGCTGAGAAACCAAACGCAAAGATAAGTTGTCTTATTAGGAGAAATGTTATTGCAGGCGCGCATAATTAACTAGTCTGCAGAACTACGGCTAATTGCTCAAGTGTATTCAGTGTACTACGGGGCAATGTAAATAAATCATCGCGAAGGTAACGTGATACATAAATAAATCGCGAAAATTCCGCCAAGGAGAAACGGAGTCGCGGTACATTCGGCAGTGAAACGGCGTGAACTGAAAGCGCGGCGGGTCCGACGATATAATCTCTCGAAAGAGATGGTCAGTTGGAGAGATAACGAGGGAAACGAGCGTATCATTGATCTTGACAGCTTATTTAAATATTTAAGCTCACGCCTCGCTGCTGCTAATTCCGTATTTTCAGTTAATATAATATTCGCGAGAGAAGAATTTTCTTCCTGTCTCGCCCGCCGTCTGCTCGCGCGCTCCGGCGTATTGCCTCTTAAACTCCCATCCCGCGGAAAAACAAAGCGTATTCAAAGCAACCTACTGTCATTTATATTCATACGACTGCACCCTTCCCCACGTCCTTAAGTGTCTCGCAATGGAATAAAATACTCTCATTGTCTTCCCCAGCCCCCGCTCAAATTTTCTCTCGCCCCTTTTTCTATCCTTGCTCTTCTCCCGTTCGTTCGTTTTTATTCCATTCCCCGAACGAGAAAATTCAGGGAATTCATTCGATCGTTGCGGAATGCATCTTTTCGGAATGCTATTCGCTGGTCGGAGCGAAATGCTCCGATACGCTCGAATAAACGTATCCGCGGATGACTTTTATCGTGTATATTTACTAGATTAGATGACGAAGCTATCAACGAAGTTGATCTCAGCCGATCTCGCAGAGCGCGTCTAATGTATTATTTATCACCTTTGGATTATCACCTTTGGATTATCTTTCGGCATCGGGCAGGTTCGAAGCGTGTAATTTAGATATTCCCCCGAACAGCGTACACCTAGCGACGTGCACCTGCCCCGTCCCCGGAAACGCGATAATCTCTGCCGAGCGAAGCGATCGCCACACGTGGCCGCTGAACAGCCGCGTTTGCGTTCGCTTGAGTCAAGTCTGACGGTCAACTTTCGAATCGATCGCGTAACATCATTTGTATGCGTGTCTCTTCAGGCACTCCGTACCGCAACGGCGCCCCGCAGCCGTAATAAAATATACTCCGATCTCCCTCGCGTGGCGCAATGCCTGCAGAGACGATCGGCGGTTAATAAAAGGCTGTCGATCGAGCCGGAACCTGCGCCATTTTCTCGGCTCCTCCGTCCAGACGCGCGCCGATCGTCGCCAGGCAAATTCCTATTTCGCGTTAGAATAAAGCACGCTCGTCGAAGGAGCGAGCAGTCGTCTATATGCATACGCGGCCGTGTCCTTAAACGTCTCGGCATCTCGGAATAAAATACTCCCGTCATTCCATTCCGCAGAGGGAGAGGGCGAGAGAAGTGCTGAAAAACGGAATTCGTTTAACGGTTACCGAATACATTTCTTTCGACAGCAGACGTCAATTAACTCTACCCGATTCGAATTGACGTTAAACGGGGACACACGAAGAGAGCACGACGGAGAACGAAGAAAAGGGGTGAATAATGCAGGGTGGGATTCACAGAGAAAGAGAGAGAGAGACGAGGAGGATCGGGATGGGGAGAGGAGATGGATTTAGTCCGTTCAATTATCTGACTCGAGTGGGAAAGGATGATTCGCTCAACGTCACGTTTCGCTACGCCGACAGTCAAGATAGAATTTCAACGCGGTGCGTTTATTTCGCGTCACTCGATTAATTAACCGCGCATTAAAACTCGATGGTATCTGCATACACGCGGCATTGCGCATCGAGATGCCGCGAGATGCGATCGATGGAATTTGAAGCCGTCCGACCGAAAACCCACGGAAACCCACCGTTTCCTCCGGTCGCATATCGGACGCGAACAAAAGAACGCGGAGAGGATCGCTTCCGGGAATCGGCCATAAAGTCGGAATTACGTGCGCGTTACCTGCACGTGATTGCTAATTAACTGTCGTGGAAGGAATCACAGCCGGTACAACCCGAGTGAATTCTCCCGTCGTAATTACGCTTTAATTCGTCGGGATTATTTTAATTATTTTAATTATCTCTGTCTCTCTCTCTCTCTCTCTCTCTCTCTCTCCATCTCTCTCACTTTCTTTTCCTGTGGGAGATATATTAACTTCAAGCGCGTAGCGTTCGAGTAAAAGGTGAAAAATGTCCGGGTAAAAAGATGCATGCGATATTAACCAACGTTGCAACAATGCAATCTCTCAACATTGTTTTATTAATGAAACTCTTCGCATGATACGACAATGCGATACGCGATGTATGCAACGCGGTTTCCCCGATTGCTTACCGCTGATATTTGTGTTAGTGCTGTTTTACATTTGCAGTAATTGCAAATACGAATTTAGAGTTCAGTTGATTGAGCAAAAGTAAATTCCGAGGCAACAGAGACGTGTATTTATTTCAATAAACGCCAAATAATCTCGATTAATTCCACGCGATCGAGCTACCCTGAAGCTGCGTGATGATTTTTGAACGAATCGGCACAATTAATCAGATTCAGTGCTCGAGCGAAACATAATACGTCGCAAAATCGCGTAAACCATGAATAATGTACCGTGTGCGCGAATGAAATGAAATTTTGACGACACGATTCGCGAGGAAACTCGGGCTCCGGATGATCGCGCGCCTATCGGAGAAGATCACGAAAGAAGAGAAAAGAAAAGAAAAGAAAGAAAGAAAAAACGCAGAAAGGCTAAACGAAGCCGAAAGCAGTGACGATCGAGAGAGAAATCGAGAAACGTCTCCCTAAACTGGCCAATTGCAAAACTATCGGTCGATTCTCTATCGATAACGCGTAAAAAACGCCTCCTCGCCGCCCCAAGTGCCTGAGAAACGTGAGAAAGAATGCGATAACCATTGACAGTCCGCGCTCTCTCGGAGCATCTCAAGTTTGCGTTTTAATTTCGCGCAAAGTCAACGCGTGAGCGGCGTGAGCTCGCGCTCATCACTGATTTTCCTGATTTCCAGCGTAGTTCGGCGGGTGGGCGGGAATTCGCGCGGATTAAACTGCATCCCCGAACGGGATGCATTATTAATGCGCGATTAGCGGAAGTATAGCAATTGTCCGATAACGATATCTCGTGCGATCGATCCGTGCGGGCCCGAAAGATGCGGGATTAGCGAAGCCATGGCCGGCAGGCTTGGCGGCGATTTAAAGCGGTCGGCCGGCAACGATGCATCGCAACGCGCGCGGACGCAGCTTAAGGCAGCCAACGGAGCGTGCATCCGCGGGCGCAGCGGCCACTCCCGAACACACAGACCTCTCGGATTGTAATCGCGAATGCTGCCGCTGGCGAATGCACGCTCGAGACCGTCGTTAGACCGTCTCTTTGCAGATTACCATAATCGCCTTGATAAACGCGACTGCGGATTTGATGACTCTTCATTCGGCAACGCGCGCCGATTCGGTCGCTGCCCGAAACCGATCGTCGAGGCTCGTCGCTCTTTTCCCGATCGCTCGCTCGCTCGCTCGCTCGCCGATAACGGAAACGCGTTATGATAATTCGCATAGATGGAGATGAGATACGGAGTAACGAGAGAGCCACAGAGCTCTCCTGGCAGGAGCCGTCCTCTTCTACCGTTTAGAACGTTGGAAACGTTCTCGCAACAAGGGCGCATGACTCGAAGAAGTTGTCCGCGTTCGCGGGATCATCGTGAAAAAGCCTGGCAAGTCGAGAGCAGCAAGGTAATTAATCGCGGCTGTAACAGGACCAATACGAGCGACAGCTTCCAGCAGCCTTTCGTTAGGTCCGCGGGCAAAAAACGCAAAAATTGATTAGCGCGTGATAAAAACCGGTCGAAGGGAAGAGGGAGGCAGGAGAGACGAGGGACGAGGGACGTCGACCGCGTTAAGGTGCAGAATAAACCGAAGTTATGAGGCGTCGGAGCGTTCCTGCGGAGCGCAAATATTTTGACTTGGCCGATGGCGAAGAAAATTATGCGTTTCGTAATAGCGGAGAGCATTAGCCAGCCAGGAAATAGCCGCGCCCATGAATTCTAACGTTATTTGCGTTATTCTCGCGGATAGGTCATCGTGGGCGACGCGGTATCGGCGGTCTTATTCCAACACATATTTCCCCGAGGAGCACACCTCCCATGAGAACCCGGCTTGTTCTCGAGGTAACACGGCGTGATGAATTTCTAATTGGAGAGGCGAAAGGTGCCTCCTCCTCTCCGCAAACGACACATCTTCTTTAACCGCCGAATTGTAAGATTCGCCGCTTTCGGCGGCCATTTAAGCCAGTTAATTCCCGTTAATTAATATCTCTCTTAACGAAAATAATTGTCCGGGCCGCCCCCCGTTGGCGGAATTATGCGAACTAGAACTCGTCGTGCAATCAGCGATTGGAGCTTCGCGACATTTTCCGTTTGATATTCGACATCATTAAATCGGTCATCATTATTCAGCAATCGATAAAGTGCCTTCGTACGTTCGAGAAAGGCGAGCGAGAGATGCGAGAGATGCGAGCGATTCGGTTTCGGCATAAAAATAAATTGCGAAATGCGACGAAGCGTTTTAATTAAAACTGCTATGTATGGATAAGCTATCGTGTGCGTATCTGTTCGAGCATGAAACATCGATATGTTTTTAAATGAAATTTAAACCGTTGCATTTCGTGGTAATGCGTAAAAATTCTCACGGACGATTCGAGAGCTGCATCAGCAGCTCAAACACGGAAGACTTTTTAGCCGTGGCAGAAGCGACACGGCGTTGCCGATCGCCGTTTATCTTCGTTTCAAACTGCTAACCTCGTTACCTCGTAATCAAATCACTCGGCATGACAAGGAGATCTGTATTATTGAGAATATCGGAGAATCCTGCCGAGTAAATATGTTCCTGAAAGAACGAACTGCCTGATAGTGGCGCAAAACTGAATCTGCCGCTGCGAAAAAAGCGAAATAATCCATCCCCGACAAGTGCGTTTTATTGCAACAACGGAAACGATCGTCGCTTTGATGACGAAACGCAAATCAATGTGTTGAAATAACGGGACGACTCGCGGCCCGCGGATTCGATAAAACTAGTTTCCAACAAATAAAATTACCGTTTCTCCGTCCAATGAGCAATAAATTCGACCGACAAACTCTCTCTCTCTCTCTCTCTCTCTCTCTCTCTCTCTCTCTCTCTCTCTCTCTCGCTTTCTCTCGAGCTACGTCGGTGCTCGATAAGAATCGAGGATCGACCGAAGCGCGCGAATGTTCGCTGCGAGTATGCAAGCAGCGCTTAACCCCGTCGTCGAGAGCAAGAATTCTCAAGGACGCGTTGCCAAAGTACTTAACGAAGAGGAAGTTTGAACGACGATGACAACGACAACGACACGACAGACTAACTTGCCCAAAGTCTCCCCCGCGCGTGGTCGCGGTGTGTGTCTGTACACGGTTCCCCATTAAAACGAAATGCTGTTTCGCCATTCGCGGTGCGCCATTAGGTGTATGGAAATGGCACATAACCAGGACGATAAGTGCGGAAGGGGTTGAGAAATGAGGAAGTTCCCTCACGGTAACCGTCCCGGTTCTTCAGCTTATCTTGCGCGACGCGTCGACATACATGTCGTCCTTATCTCCCTCGTACCGTATTACACGCCGTGCGCAACGATGGCCGGCTATTTCCGAGTGAGAGAGATAGTTAGCGGGGACTCACAATGGAGAGCCGGGACACTTTGAACATAAGGAGCCTCGACTTCCCGGGAGATTAGATTTTTAAAGACTCCGCCATTGTGTTGGCGCGCCTCGCCTTCGTCCTATTCACGATCAATCGCACGTGCGAGAGAACGATCGACCGATCATCGAACGATCGCCTTCTGATCGCCTTCTGACGACTGTCGAGTGAACGTCTGCTATATCGCGAACGCAAACGCTATTTTACTTTGAGCCTTCCGCCGCCGCGGTGTCGTCATTTTATGCGCGTTGTAAACGCTCGCGACGCAACGCGAATTCTGGAATGCTACATAAGGCCACGTAACACTCGACCGATGACGCGTCATTGATCGCGGGTCGCGACTCGGTCCCAGCGCGGTCGTAGTGAACCGTGAAATTACAATGGCGCAGTGGCAAACGCGATGTGTCACCGTCTTCCGGAACGCGAAGCTGGCTGGATCTCGCTGGCAGCCGCCAGGCAAGTTTTACCATGCAAATTTACGAAACACGTCATCGCGAGTATCGGCAGGATCCTGTCGTCGTCGTCGTCGTCGTCGTCGTCGTCGTCGTCGTCGTCGTCGTCGTCGTCGTCGCGACGCCTCACTCCGGAGAAAGTTCGATCCCTGGCAGAGTCTAGGCGGCTTCTTCTTCCGCCTCCGGAGGGAATGCGTGATTCGCCGGCGAGAAATGTATACTTATCCCGTGCTATAGAAAAGTAATCGCCGGGCCGGAACAGCCGCGGTTGCTTCCTGCGAGAGGCGAGCCCGGTCTCACGATACCCGCCGGTAATGACTATCGACCGAAAGATTCCCACAGCGTCGTCTGCGTCCGCGATTTGTCCGCCGCGAGAGTCGGCCGTGACTCGCCGCCCGCGCTGATGAAATCAAAGCGACTCAGCGCCGTCTCGACGCAGCGCCAATGACCGACATATCGGGATACGATTGCGCGAGGCATCGATCATTCCGTTTAATCGTATCGCTGATACCGCCTGGCGAGCCGTATTGCTAAATATCATGATATGACATTTATAACGCAGCCAGCAAATTTAATTACAGCCGTCACGCGGCTAAATGTCAGAGAACGCGTGTGAAAACGATTCAATTTCAGTTGGCAACAGCGCGCGCCGGACGACTTCCGCGATAAGAGAATCGATAGTTGGCCGAAAGTGAGCCGCGATAAATCGGGCAATCGAGGATCCAAAATTAACGAAAGTTCGATCGATGCAATCGCCGCGAGTGTCTCGCCGCGAGTCAACAAACGGCTCTCGGCACGATAAATCTGCCGGCCGAGCGGACGACACGTTAGCTCGCGTCACGCCACGGAGTCGCTTTGCGAGATCGAGAGCTGATCGATGGAGGAACGGTATGTGTGTCCACCGTAACACACACACACGACGCTGGCCTGTGAGCTCTGCTTGTGCACGTAGCAGACGAATCGCTCGATTAAACGCCCTAATCGCGAGCGGCTACGAATCAGAGCCGCGGTGCACACCGCGAAGGGACGCGAACCTACGCGATTACGTCCCTGCGTGGATTCCAAGGGCAGACAGAGGGTAGGGGGAGGCTCGACGTGGCCGGTGTACGCGTGCACGCGTACACGCATGCGTAGTCCACGAATGGAGAGGACCGAGGAGTTTTAACCGAGTCGAAGAGCACGAGACCTGCGCCACCTGAAACCACCTGATTAACATACGTAATTGCGAAAGTATAGCGTCGTGGCGGCCGTCAGCAGGCCGTCGCATCGATTTCAACTTGTCCACGCGACTCCATTTCCGGATCGATTCGGCTCTAGCGATCCCGCCGGAATCGCGGCGCCGCGCGATTCGTTCGAGCCGATCGGCGCATTAGCAGGCGGATTATTTTACGAACGACGGAGCGATTATGGCGAGCTAATGCGGCCGCGAATAACGCTCGCGTCGGATTTGATTTGCTCGGCGGAAGCATGAAATAAACCTATTAATTGAGCGCGGTCGATCAACACACGGGAGAAAGAAGGGAAGGAAACACGAAGAATGGAGAGATCTCGCTTCATTGCCACGCGCGGCACACGCGCACTGAATAATCCATCGCGAACGATCCAATCCAAACGGGGGAACGCGCGAGATTGTGCCAGTCATTTCTCCATATCGAACTGTATTAAAACAGTGGCGGATATCATTCTTTACGAGCGTTCACCGTCAATCGTAATTTACCTGCCTTTCCATTCGTGCCAGCTGAATTGTTAAAATTCACCTCTCGATACAACACGCCGATTAATCATTCCTCTGAAACTTTAATAAATTAAAATATCGCACACGCAATCAGAGTCCCTCTCCTTGCGAGCGTGCACTGAGAGCTTCTCCATTCTCCATTCAATCGCGCCTTAAGAAATCGCGCGTCCACCAGCAGAAAAGTCCGTTCTCGATATGGCAGCTCGATTGATCATCTCTCTCTCTCTCTCTCTCTCTCTCTGGGACTCTAATCAATTAGAGTTCTTCCTGTCGAGCGTACACTTGCCCATTCTTGCTTGTGCTATCTATCGTTAGTTCGTAGACGGTAATCGCGCGTTAAAGCGCTTAAAAAGATACGTTTCCAGAGGAAATCAAGAGTCGATAAAATTCAACACGCTTACTCGCCACTCGCACGTCGGTTTTATCCGTTTCACGAGATCGGAAAGAAATGCATCACGGACAGTTGTAAAAGATGTTCGGTCGTTACGCGCCGCGCTCGGTCCGCGGGAATTCAACGACCACGAGCAATCGCATAAATTGCTCGGCGTGCGTGCTGCGCATTCGTTTATCGTTGCGATGCAATTAATTCGAGCGTACTAGAGCACCTCGTCCTCCCCATGGCCGCTCTAGCGCGGTCCTCGTCTCTTTTCGCCGGAAGAGCGCGCGCAAGGATAAACCCGATCCGCACAGAAGGCTTGCCAAACAAGGATTTCGAAACAAGGGTCAAAGTTGCGGGACGACCTGCCGAACGTGTGCTGGTTTCCCAAAACTTCCCCACCAAAGCGGAGACGCCGGCGTTCTTTGAGTCTTTGTCGGATCTAGCCGGCGAATCTCGCGGCGCCTCGGAGAAAAGAAGAGGCGAAAACGTGGCTTACCTCGATAATCGGGATTTCTCAAGGATCCCCGTGCAGCGGGGACACGATATTTACGCGAGGACTGCAAATCGCAAATTTATGCTACTACGTTTGCGCGCGCGCGCGCGTAATCGTTTCCGTATCTCTATCCTGATGGAATTGTCAAGTATGATGGGTTGTCGACGCCCTTGATGGATTGATGGAACAATAAGTAGAAAGATTCTTTATTCTTCTTTGCAAAGATATAACATCTCTCGATAGACCAGCTCCGCCGTTCGCAACTCTACAATTACTCGTCTATCATACACTCTGTTACTCTTACACTCTGACTCGTCTTTGCTGCCCTCGTCCTTTGTATGAGGTCCAGAAATGATGCTAGATTTTAGAATTGTCGGCTAATCGCTGCGTATCATCCGGATGAATCACGTCCACCCGCGAGCTTCCGGGCGTCAACAGCTTTCCCGCGGTTGTCTCTGTCTTCTGACGCTCGTCGGCTTCTTTGACTACAAGGTTTTGATATATGCCGCGCCATCGATAATTCCTTTCTTCCATACTACATTTCCGCTCCAAAGCAAACACATTTTTGCGCACTGGTAACGAGTAGAGTTCGATGATCGCGTTTCGCGCGAAGCGTCCCCCCGCCGCTTCTCCCCGAGTATCGTGGAACACGCGTAAAGCACGCGTACGCACGCGGCATCGACTCGCATAATTATCGTGGCGCGAGATACAGCGTGGCGAGACGAGGATTTAATGCCTCGACACGACGCGCTGAGATGCGAGCGGCAACACAAAGGATAAGCTCGCGTAAGCTCCGGTATCGTCCGTCATGCCGGCCTGATATTTTTGCGAACCGCCCGGGACGGGAAGTCGATAAACGTCATGCATTATTTTTCAGAAACGCGCCACGAGTGGGACGACGTAAGTTTTGCATTTTTATTACTTTGCCACTCCGCGCCCCGCGGATGTATACCGCGTCGAGCAATAACCGCGTAACGCGGACAACGCGGATGTAGCGCGAGTCGCGATAAAAACCACGAGAGGGGGGGAGGACGGGGGGAATCCGTCGCGCAAGATCCTCTCCTCTCCGACTGCGGGGACGGGGGCGGGGGCGCGGCCGTCCCGCGTTAATTCCGCAATTCCCGTTTATTCGCGCCGCCGCCACCGTTGTGTTCGCGACGAGTGTTGAGCCAGGAAACAAACGGGGCAGAAAATTCCCGGAGTAAGGCACCGCGGGATAATCCAATTCGGCGAGAGAAGTCGATTCGTAGGATCGGGCCCGTCACGAGCGCGGATGCAAACGAGCTAATGATATTACGCAAGTTGGACCCGCGACGCCGCCGGCGAGGTATTCCGCGGGACGCGCGGTTGATCAGGTACGCGGCCGGTGCGTGTGCCCCGCGGATAACGGCGGGTCTCGGTAATTCATTCCCCGAATACATTACGCCGCGCAACGCGGCTTCAAAGAGCTTTCTATTAACAGAGGTTTCGTACGTAGCGTAGCTGCGTAATTGATTTACTCCCTGTAACCTTAGCAGATTGAGTTATAATGCGCCTCGCGCGCGGTTTACTTGCGCGCCGTGCGCGCCGAGCGCGAAAGAAAGACGAGCAAACAGACGAGCGGACGTGGACTGAAACGCCCGCAGCGGCATGCGCGAGTCCGCATTGCGCGCTCGCGCACGGCTACAGGTGCGCGCGCGCGCGCGCGTCCCGGTGATTGCGGAATGGCTCGCGCTATTGGACGCGTCATTTCATAAAGATCGTTTCTCCTTTTTTTTCCCTCCCTTTTTTTCCTCCCCTCCTCCTCCGCCGCCTCCGCCAGTTACAACAGCGCGCGCGCCGCGGTCCATCGATAAAAATTACAGTATCCGCCACCGCGCGCTCGCGAATGCACCTCACCCGGGGTCGCGTAGCGTGACAATATGGGAATTTAATACCGCAATGTGCCGGGGGAGAGGTGACGGCCGGTGGGGTTGAAATAACGCCGTAATAACTGCCTTCGGCAGCAAACAGAGCGGCAGAGAAAGAGAGAGAAAGAGAGAGAGAGAGAGAGAGAGAGAGAGAGAGAGAGAGATACAGAGAGGGTTGGCTCACCTCTCGCATCCTAGCCGCCGCGTTCTATCGACCCTGCGAGGCGAGAGGCGTTGTATCGCGCCAACACGAGCAAACGGAATTTCGTTAATTTCTCTCCCGTCCTCCCTCAGCCCCGCGCCGCGACGTAGGTGCCCGACGACGGTGCGTCGTAATTTCCGCGCGCGCGTTTCTCAAGTAAATTGCCCGTATTATAATGTCGAGTGGACTGCTTAATTATCGTTAGCCCCGGACGGGGTAACTTTCTTGCCGCGAAGCATTTCGCGCGCTGATAATTCCGCCGGGCCGTGTCGCGAGCACGCGAGTGCGACCGCCTTGCGTGCAGCATCCTGCGAGCTCGATTGAATACAATTGCCGGTCTCTCCGTGCGCCGGCACGTGTGATTTATGGCGAATGACACGAAGCGGAAGCATGTTCGCGCGAATATCTCGCGGCGCCGTCAAAGGGATCAAAGTCGATTGTGAGAGATCGGTCGACGATTCATAAACGAATCATAAGCGAATGAACAATCGGATCAGTCATCATTCCCTGACTGCTATCTTGCGTTCTTGCTGCGACTTTGTCGAAACGATTTCAAAACCGATCGTCGCGTATCTTCTTCGATCGTAGTTTATTATAGAGATTCTCTTGCATGGAGCAATAGAATTCGAGATCATCCTATATCCGTATCTCGCTTGATTCCATTCGACCTAACTCGTTCAGCCGGTCTCCTGTCGCCCAAGCGACGGCGACTTCTCAAAATTGATGAGAGCCTCTTTTGAGATATTCCAAGAAAGAAGTATTTCCGTCGTCATTTCGCCAGATCGAGCACGGCAACTGGGTCGCCATAGGATGTAAAATTGCGGCACGAGGGAAAACGCCGAGGCGGTCGTGTTCTCTTTCGCTCGAAACGCCGGGGTTCTTCCTTCCGAGGGATCTTAAATCGGGCGACAGGTGCGCGTGATAGCGGCAGAAATTTAATCAGGTGTATCCCGCCATTGCGTAACGGCCGCGGGCGCGCGCAGTAAAGAATTTACACTTCTAATGGACAGTTTCGTCGCGCGTATCGCGCACGCGCGATCGCGGTATCGGGATCGACACACGCCGTAATATCGAGATAAGCCGAGATATCGAGGAATTCGCTATTGAGCAAGCTGCGTCCGCGACACAGTCGCGCTTTCTCTCTGACGTCTCTCGTAACTTTATTCGGATATATCCCGATAAATGTCAATGTTCCAATTCCAATCACGCGTTTCTGCCTTTACGATTATCGCAACAGATTTCGTCACTTGCCATCGGTACGTTTTGAATTTGATGCTTTTAAGCTTGATTTCCGGTGGATACATTATTCGTTAAACGGTATAATCGAGTAAAAGGAACATGCAATAATGAAGACGTTATAATTTATTGCTCGATGCTGCCGCGACGACGCGTAATATCGGAGACTGATCCGCGCGATCGTGATAGAATTTTAATCAGCGCACGGTACCCGAAAATTTCCACCCCGAGTCTCGAAGATCCCATTCCGGAATGCTCGCGCGAGAAACCACGTTCCCCCTCCCGCGGCCGTTAAAATGCAAATCGTCGAACATCGTGCGAATTTCCGGTATCGAAAATTTTAATATTGCAGCACTCGCGCAAACACGTCGGAACAGGTGGAGGAAACCGGCGAAGATGCAGCCAAAGACAGGAAGAGAGAGGAGAGAGAGAGAGAGAGAGAGAGGAGAGAGGGGGGGAGCCGGCGGGACAGCGGGAGAGGCGAGATTGCGGTACTTATGGAAATTAAAATCGCTCCCCGACAAATATTCGCGGGGAACGACTTACGAAACTCCGAAGTTTAATCTTGAATTTGATTAAGCCGACGGCCTCCCTACCCTCTCCCCTCCCCTCTCCCCCGCCCGTCCCCCGTCCTCCGTCCTCCCCTTGCCGGCTCGCCATCGCGAAAGTCGCAGCCATCCCCTGCGGGGTCGGTTTCCCCTCGTCGCGCCTTTGTGAATTAACTGACCGTGGTCGGGATTGTACCGTAATAAGGTGAAGACACTTCTCGTCTGCTCGCGCTTTAACGACTGACCGATATAAAATTAATTTCCGGTTCCCGAGAGAAGCGCGCGGTAAATTGCGCGACGCGTAATCGGGCGGGTGTAATCTCGCGTTTTCGCGAGTCTAAGAGAAGCTACTGGAAGC
This sequence comes from Eciton burchellii, assembly GCA_020341155.1. Classification (NCBI taxonomy): domain Eukaryota; kingdom Metazoa; phylum Arthropoda; class Insecta; order Hymenoptera; family Formicidae; genus Eciton; species Eciton burchellii. The sequence goes on from JAHMML010000002.1 coordinate 2,455,142, forward strand.
GGAAACCATCTCCTGGAAAGCGCAAGTTTCTTTAACGCAACCCTTTTCTGCATATGTATATGAACGCGAATGAGAGCACAGTCAACAACATTGTATCACGCAAGTATGCCATATCACGCGAAATATAATATGGCATAATGACCTGAAAATATTAAATTTTTCTGGGTTTTTGTTGATATATATATATATGGAACACGGTCTAGTCATAACAGACAATCCAGAGTTGCGCGTTAATGCGCGAGGCTCTTGAAGATTGTATGGATTTACGCGAATTTTGCGATCACAGCGCGTTTTGGAGTTTCGGCACCGGGCGCATCGATAGACTAAATTATTCAGGGAATGTCATAATTGGCGGTATGCGCGATATTAAAATATTAATTCGCCGTGCCCGTATTAAAAGCGCATTAAAATATTAAACGCGCACTTTGTGCCTTTGCCTCCAGAAATTAAAGCGGCGTTTGCCCACCGCCACAGAAATCGCATCAACGAATTATCGTAAATATCGCGCGGGCGCGGGCGCGGGGTCGGACGCGATTTTCCCTTCTTTTTCTTCTTTTTTTCCCCCTTTTTTCTTTTGCACGCAACGCGGCGGGCCGAGTATCTTTATGCCGGAATTAAAAAAAATTCTAGTTCCCCAAAGCGTTCTTGACGGGAAATAAGCGTAGCAACACTTCATGCTGTAATTACAACATCGTAATGTGAGCTTTAATCTACTTAATGAACCAACCGTGTTGCGCTTAAAATTTAATTGTTAATAAGAGACTCGGTGTATCGCGCGCGGCACAACGAACCGAATCCCCTCTCGTGGGATAATTTCTAATTATTTTAATGGCCGGCTATAATTTCGTGATTAAAATAAAAACGTAATTTAAAACGCGAGGCTAAAGTGGGAAGGCGAAATTGACACATCGATCGAGATACGAGGCGTGGCACGAACGGCGCACACACACGCACACACACACACACACACACTCTCTCTCTCTTTCGTAAAAGCGACAGGACAGGTATCTCAAACACACCCGCTTCGGTATTTACCGAGTCGTCCGATGCAATTTCGTCCCGTGAGGATTCTTCGCGCAACACACGCCGTTAACGGCGTTAATAAGCTACAAATATCCAGCAGCCGCGACAGGCGGTCGGTCGGCCGGCGCAGCCGGCGAAATTATCTGAAATTTCAGAGCAATCGGAAGCAGCGGTCGGCTGACGACGACGCGAGTGCGACACCAGCGGCAACGGGGGTGAGGAGCGCGTAGTAACGCGCGGACGACGGGGATGGGAAGGTGGAAGAGGGATAATTCCGGTTCTCGCGCGGCGAAACATCGCGGTCGACCCCTTTGCGTAATTGGCGTCACAGCGGTGTTTACGGCGCCACATCGGAGCCCGGCAGCAGCCAGCGTTGCGTGCGGGTGTAACTAGTATACGTCCCCGCACGCATTGATACACGCAGCGGCGAGTGCACGCGTGCACACGTGCGAGAGTGAGAGCCGAGAGTAATCGCGAGCTTTCCGGCATTCCCCCTCCCGATTTCATATGAATCTCGCTTGCGCGACGCGCGCTTGGCTTCCTCGCGGTGGGCGGGGGCGGCGGGTGTGTTCCCGATAAATGGGGAAGGGAATGGAGAGGAGGGGGGAGAGGAAGGGGGAGKGTGACGAATCTTTATCTTCGCTGAGACGGATCTCGAGATAACGTTTCTTCGCATTTGAAATATCGTCGAGATACCGTCGATACCGTTTCAGTATCGCCAATCGACTCGAGTTTATCCCATCCTGATTTCTATCGATGCACAACGTAAACACGATCTTATGGATCATGGAGGGCAATGCTTCATCCTCAGATCGCTGCTCCTTGGCCTGACATTTGGAGAACGTACGAGGCGAAGGAAGCAGAGCACGGATCGCAAACGATCCTTTGTTTTCGCGAGGCCCGGATGGGTGGGTGCATGCGCCGCATGCCCTTATTTACCCCGATAGCTGAACGAGTTTCATTGTCGGTTCGCGCGAAGAGTTACGCGAGCCGCGAAACGCGCCATCTCCGGCCACGTTTACGGTAAACGTAGCGAGACGATGGCCTGGCACTGCGTAGCCGTGCGCAGGGAAATGACCCGGAGGAGCTGAAAGTTAACGCGTTAGAGCGTTGCCCGTGCTCGCCGTCTCGTCTCTTCGTTCCTCCCACCGTGGGAGATGTATTTTTTACGTGCTGGAACAAGCGAACGAGCGAGCGAGCGAGCGGACGCGAGAAGCTTCGTCGGAGAATTTACTCGCAGCGAGCACACGCTTTACCGACGAGAGACGGTCGCGAGTTAATTGGACGTTTGCCGGTGCAATCCCGACGTCGAAATCGTCGTCGTTGCAGTCGAAATCATGGGAAATGTAAACTTACATATAGATTGCGACCTGCAATGCGGAAACGGCCAGAGCTTGTCGCACAGCTGGCTGAGTCGCGCAAAAATAAACGAAGCCCGGAGCAAGCGGTTGTAAACGGGAAAGCAAGAAGGCGCGAAGCTAAAAGATTAACGCGTCGGCATTACTCGTCGTCACGATAAATCGTGCGTAATCACGCGCGTGCAACAGTTAATCGAAGCGTGAATTAGGAAGACGTTTCTCGCACAGCTTTCCCAAAGGTAATCGTCGCCTTGAAGATGGATTGAAAATATTCAAAGCCACGCACCGCATAGCTAAAGATGCATCCGGAGCATCCCGCAACTACGCCGCAGCACTTTGCGGAGCACCGGAAAACGGGCGGACGGGGTGGGGGAAGGACACGGGCAAAAAATTTCGGCCACTAACGAGTCGGCGCGCCCGCGGGATCCGCCGATGCACGCGCACGCGAGCAAAAGCGTGCGCGCGGCCGCCTAGCAACACGCGCGCACCTGCTCGAGGAGGATCGCGCGGCGAACATCTGTCCGCTCGTCGGTAACGAGCGCGTCTCCACGAGCTACCCCGCTATGCAAATGACGCGGCGGCGAAGGGGGATGCGCGAAGGGGGTTTAGCGAGCAGATAGCGGAAGAAAGAGGGCTCTCCGTCGTTGCCGCCCGATAGGCGGGGATGGGAGAGAAAGGACGAGAGAGTATGCGGCGCAGGGGGCAAAGGGCGCGCGAGCGAGACAGAGGGCGCATTCAAACACTGATAAGAGACTCAATTATCGAACTATCACGGGGCGGTCGGTTCCGTTTGCATTTCCAATTATTTGCTGGGAAACGGTCTGCCAATACCGTGCCGGCTGCTCTCGATAACGCGGACACCGCGCCGCCGCCCCCTCCCCGCCGCATCTCGGCCACCGTTGTGCCTGGATACCCACACGCATGCCGTTTTCCACGATACTCCCTCAGCCTCCGGTCCTCCCGCCTGCCCTTCGTTGCCCTTCGTCGCCCTCGCGGCCCACCCCCYCCCCYCCCCCSGACTGTCTGACCTAGCTAACTCCGAGGTCGTGCGCGACTCACTGTCGCTTTCTCGCGACTGCAGTCGCCGCCCCTATTATCGCTCCGGTCTCTTCGCGAAAGCTGCATGGCACGGGAAGAAGTCTCTTTGATTAGCCTGCGCTCTTCGAGTACGAACGAGCGATCGAGCACAGACAAGGCAAGTGTGCAAACGCGACAGAGGTCTGAGTCCGTCGACGACAACGGACGATAATCGCGGAATCGCGGATATTTTCGAAATTCGTTCGCCAGGGGCCGACTGGCATTCTGATAACGCGAGGGGTAATCAACGTACCGATTAACATCACGGCGAGTCCTTATCTGTCTAACTCGAAACTCGAAACTCGAACCGTCTTCGCCAACTTTCTTCGGCCTGTCCGTCCTATACACAAAGGGCTAGTTATCAGGTATTCGCGATACTATCGACAAGAGCAATATTCCGAAAGCGGGATTGCTTCGAACCATTACATAATCTCCAAGGAAATCATTGCGGATGCTGTGTAGCAGAGAATGTCAATGGGACTGACACGCTGTAGATTACGGACCACGTGATTGCGAGTCCGAATCTGTTAATTCGAAAGCAGCGTTGCTATACAGATCATTGTATCAGCTTGTCGCTTTGAAGCATTAGCAAAGCTCGACAAACGAGCCGCCGCGAAGCGCGCAAAGCGCCAATTAAAACATCCGCGAAACTCCCGCCGATTCGGCCGACAGTGGGAAATCCTTTGAGCCGTTTTCGCGCTAAAGCGCACGGCAAAACGCTGATATTAAATGTTATTTACAATGCGCGCGCGATCGCCCTCCGCGCGATTCTCCGCTGGCGAAGGAAGCGGAAGCGCCAACCGAGATTCAGTTGCTGCTCGCGAATATTGCACCGTACGCGAAATTAACGCGGCCGGGCGAGTGTTCATTTATTAATAAATTTATTATTTCGGCGACGACCACCACCACGTTGTTCAGTAATCCGTTGCGTGATCGTGAGAGCGTAAGAGCGCGAGCGTGCGTAATAATTGAGGGAGGGACGGGAGGGTAGTAATCGGTAAAAATTGCGGTAATTCCGGTAGGTAATTCCGATAAGAATTCTCTCAGATTAAGAATATAATCCCGCGTCAGCCGGATAAAAGCCGACGAACGCCTTCTTCGTTGGACAAACGCGTAAGATGATGCAAGATCGAAGAGCCTGATCAACAAACACGACACGTGCACGATCCGCGATCCGCGTTCCGTCACCCTTGACATTCCTCTGTAATTCGTAATTCGTTTTCGTAATTGGAGTGTTGTCTCGCTCCAATGTCACTCGCACTCGAGCGTCATTAATTTGAACGACCGTGTCAGAAGCGGCGCGCGCTGAAAAGGCGCGCAGTCGGAAGCGCGCGATGGCTGAAATAAATCCCGAATCCGTGGAGCGATTTCGTGGAACTTTTTCGCTTCGCGTTAAGCCTGTTCCCGCCATTGTTTCCCGCCATTCCCCCCAATTCCAAACGAAAATCAAGACTCGGAAGGATAGAGACGTCGTAAATAAACGATCGCGCGCGATTAACGCGGGAAAACTTTGGTCGGAATTTATAGCCGCCACACGATCCTCGCGCGAGTTCCGCGATCTGCAATCAAGATCGTTAAAGATCGATCAGCGTCGTAATGGATAAAGACAAAATCGCGCTCACAAAGAGACAGAGCGGCAACGATTACGTCAGCAATGAGGCAGGAGGTCGTGAAACAACCACCACAGCGCATAGGGGAACTGACAAAGAGGGAAGGGCGGAAAGGGGGCAAAATCCCAGGAGCGTACGATGATCGATTGAAACGTTAACGAAATAAAGCGGCGCATCAGTCGCCGCGAGATCTCTCCGCTCACCTCCTCTCCATTCTCGGCCCTTTCCGAGGGGATGATTAAAATTCGCGGAGGGGATGCGACACGGACATCGACGGACGGGGCCCCGAATGAGAAGTCAGCGGGGCCCCTCCGCTCCCCTCTGTCCGACAGCGGGCCGTTAATCATGCGATTTGATGCGGGGTGACACGAAACGCTGATTTACAATGGAGAGGAAAGCCCTCGGGTTCTCGCCGGAAGTCTCGCTGAGAAATTGTTTCCAACTTTTTCTCCGCGGCTCACGGAGTCGTCATGGCCGCGCGGATCTCTCGATCTCTCGGAGCTTGTCAAATTAAGACGTCACGCGAGAACGAGGATAACGGACAAACAATGCCATCGGCGATGGCAACGCGTGTAAGAAATCGCGTTAATGAAAATGACGTCGTCCGCGATGAGAGTGTCGGATAAAAATAGCACGGGAACGTTGCACGATTAATCGATTAGCTACGAGTCGCTTGCGACGACGGAAGAGAACACCGGAAACGCTGACGAACGCGAGCAGAACTCTCATCGAGCCACTCGTTAAGAGCCAGTCTTATCCGCGAATTCGTCATCGCGTATCACACATCGCGTGGACGACGCGAGAACTTGCAACTCGTCCGCCAGGCAATTGATGAGTCATCCTCTCCTCGCGTTTACATTGATCGCAATTTAATTAATTTTCCCGCAGCTCCGACTAACAGCGGACACCGCGACGACGTTATTTAATGCGAATGCTTCCCCCGCAGAAGAGGGGACTATTTAAAGAACGGCAAAAACTGCGGGAGGCACAACTGCGCTATAAATATTTCAAAAAGAGCATGACGCAATCGACGTGAGCGATCGATACCGATATCCTTCCTGAACAGGTCCTCCTCCCCCCCCCCTCCTCGATCGATATTTATGACCGAAAATTTTAATGCTCTTCGCCATCACGCGGATTCTCAAATTCTTACTTCGCATTACCCTTCCCCCTATCCTTTCTCCCAAGAGCACTTCGAAAGCAAGCGCCTCTCACACGGAGGCGGAGAGATACCTCTCTCTCTCTCATTCTCTTCACGGTGCTAACGATCGCTCGCGCGATCCGACTTTCGAAGAGCCTGATGAAAGGATCGCCCCGGAATTAAAATCGGAGAGCGCGCGACTACACTCCGAAGCTGAAATCTGAAAATAATTTTCTCAGCGAGCTGCATTACGCGCGGCGAAGGCTGGAATTCCAAACTCGTCCGGCGATGCCGTTCGAAACCTTGCTCTGACTTTTATAGGTCCCGAACGAGGGTCCAGAGATCGGAGCGTGATATAAAAGTCGCCCGAGCGTAGCTGCTTTCTTCCTCCTGGCCTTTCTTTCTCTAAGGCCGCCGGCGTAACGCGAGCGATATTAACTTTCCTTTCGTGGCACGTTGATTCTACGTTGATAAGGCGCGGGAGAGTGCAAGCGGAAGAACGCATCCACCTCGCCGGGCATCCCCGCCGTTTCCGCGGGGGATGGGAAGGGGAAGCGCGCTAAAAATTCGCAAAGAAAAATGCGACAACTTTCGACGCGCGCGCCGGGGTGAGATTTAAAGCGATCATTTGAGACGCCCGTAAAGACGCTTACGCCGTAGAGGAGAGGAGAGGAGAGGAGAGGGGGGGGCGGGAGGAGACCTCCCCCCCCCCCGCGGGAGATTTATCTACGTCAAACTGGAAATTTAGGTGTCGATGGCGCCGATGTGAGCTCTGCCTTAATTGACATCCATACTTCAGAGTAGCTGGAATTAAATCCTGTATTTGTGGATCGGAGACTCAGCCGGCGGTAAATCCGGCAGGAGAAGTCGAACGAGGATCGATCTTCCTTCGTGAAATATGGGACGGGAATCGAGCCGATATTAACGGGGGAGAGCGATATTAACGCGAGAAGTGGCGATCGCGTTAATTCGTCGGGAATTTTTATCGCGCCGGAAAATCGCTCCCATCGCTGGCCTTAAATCGTCGACGAGGGACGACCGCACGAGAGCACTCGCTGGCTTTGCTACCGGGACCGTCGAGTTAATAACTCGGAATTAACGAAAGTTGAGGACGACGAACGGGGATTGTGTTCACCGCGTGTCTCGGCGCGGTGTTGGAGAGAATTAGACGACAATTAACTTGCTAGCCCGCGCGAATTCCGCGGGACATCGATTCCGATTCGCTTACTTTCTCGTCGATGGGGGGAGGGAGGGAGGGAGGGAGGGAGGGAGGGGGAGAGGGAGAGGAGGAAACACCCACGAGATAACACTCGTTGTTGCGGGATATGGTATTAGCCCCCGCGGGATAACACCGAGGAGGGACGAGATAGTAATAAGACGGCGCTTAATCTCAGTTAGGAAGAGAGTAAATAATCAAGCCGGGCGAATGACTGGCAATTTAATCCGGCGCTGCTCGAGATTACGGGAATCCGGCTGATTTCGGTTTCCGCGCCGGCCGTCACTTCGACGAGCAGGCTCGACCTATAACTCACCGGCATTCGCGGCGGTGACCGGATAAAAATATACACACCCGCCAAGTATCGTTTTCGGATCTGCGGCGATCCGCGCGCCTATCAATCACGCGAATTCAATCGGTTATCGGGAGCAGGGTCACAGTTTTTCTCGCCCCCGTTATCCGTATCACTTGCCTCGCAAATCTCCATTTTGGCGCCGCGCGCCTTTGCGCACGAGTCGGCGAGATAAAACGAGCTCGGGTTTCGGCGCGAGCGCGACTTCGGACCCCCCCCCCCCGCCCCCGAGGTCGGGCAGACAAAACGTAGACGTAATTTGGTATTCCGCGAGTTGGTGGGGAAAGCTTGGTATCAAACGCGGATCTAATTCACTCCTGCGCGCTCTCGTCACGGCCAAGAACGGGGAAAAGTGTGCGCGCGGCCGCGCGTTACGATTTCGCTCACGTTCACGGGGATTCCTCAGATATTCAGATTGGAATCACGCTAATTCATGCCGCCTTACGGAATCGCCTTGCGCGCTTTGCGGCCGCGCGGACACCGCGCGAAAGATCCCTCGGTATTCAGGAGACCACGCGTCGGATTTGCATTTAGATAAAATACAATGTCAATATTGGCGGTGATCGGATACTGCCTTCAGCGAGCGAGAAGCTAACGTAATAAACAGCCGAGACGCATCGCTAAATAATTGAATAAGCGAAACGCGACCAGCGCGCACCACCCCGATGATATCGATTAGCCGCGATGCGTTCCGCGTGCGAACGCGACAAGGGAAACCAAACGGCGTGTGTGTAATCGAGATCTGTCAGGTGTAAATCCAGAAGAGACTCGTGACACGATTTGTGGAATCGTGAGAAATATGCGGAAATACGCCGCGGCTGCGAGGACAACCTTTCCGATTTTTAGCGCTTCCGACGTCGGATTCTCGACGTCGCGATGTCAGTTTTATCATTGGCGAAACGAGATCCTCTCCTTTTATCAAGAACCGTTTAAGAGCGTGCGGAACGCACACGGAGCGACGCGGAAAGAAATTAACGCGCGGATAAGTCCTCGCGATTGTGCGCGAGGATCGCGCTCGCGCGACGATGAAATCGGGGTTATCGCCGTGGCGAGCGGGACGGCTCGAGATCGAAAACAATCGGGATTCGTTACTAGGGCCGTAACTCGATAGCCGCCGCTTAATGAGCATTTTCAGCCGAGTCCCGAAGAAGTGTTTGCACAAAGCTTCGCTGTTAATCGGAAGCTAATTAAGCGACGATAGAAAATGACGGCGGCCGGCCGGGCAGAGAGGCCGGGGCAGGCAAAATAAATGGCAAGCGAGATAAACAGCCGCCGGTGAGAGAGAGAGAGAGAGAGAGAGAGAGAGAGAGAGAGAGAGAGAGAGAGAGAGAGAGAGAGAGAGAGAGAGAGAGAGAGAGAGAGAGACACTTCCGGACGGGATCATCTTACACGGAGAAGAGACGCACTTGCCAAACGTGAGTTTATCTCCGCCATTATTACGGCCAATTAAGCCATTGCAGGCGGAAACGGTCGGCCGAACTGCGCCGATTCGCCGAGGATCATGATTCTCGCCCGAAGAAACGCGCTCGCCTCGACGAGCTCGTTCTTTTCAGCATGCAAGGGCTCTGCTTTCGCTCGCGTGAAGAGGAACACGGTCCGCTGACTCGCGTTATCTCGTTCCATCGCCGCGACGACGGCGGAGCTGGCCTTCCGTCACCTCCGTCGTCCCTTCGAGAACCCTTAAAAAGGGACCTTCCCAAATTAGGCGGCGGAACTCTCACCCGACACCGCCGACCGTGTCCCTTCTGCACTCGTGCACGTGGAGCGGAGTCAACGGCCCGTTATCACCGGTAGGAATCAGGAAACCAGTCGCTGACCAGGACCACCTACGCTTCCCACGCGCAGCTTTAACATCAAAGCGAACATTCGAACTTGAATTTGTTTTGCAGATTTACGTCCCTCGGCGGGAGCGGGGGCGGTAAGAATAACTCGCGAGTCTGTAGGTTTCCGGGATTCGGAATAACCTTAATAGATCTTGTCATCGCGCGTGACGCGGAAGGAGAACGAAAGGACGTCGTAGGCGCGGAGGAACACCGTCCAGCTGCGATTGCGAAGCAGAATCCGCCCTCGCTTATCTCCATCCGGCCTCATCGCCACGCGAGCGTCTGCCGGACAATCAACGTCGCGCGCACGACGTCGCGAATTTACAGGACTCGGAAGCAGAGATTTCGTTTGCCCGAATCTCCCGCAGAATCGCCCACGCTTCTTCCCACGCTCGCCGCGGCTTCCCAGAGCGGGCGAAACGGCGGGTGGGAGATGGGTGGGACGGGAGGGGGGGTGGGGTGGAGAGAGAGGATATTGAAAGTCAGGGCGTGACGCGCGATTCCCTTGTATCGCCAGGTGACTCAGCAGTCCCAGCACGCTCCTTCGCGCTCGTTCGAGAAATCATGGACACACGTACACACACCGGGGCGGCGCGGGGCCGGGATACTCCGGACGGAAGGGTGGGGGGAGCCCGGCGGAAGAAATACGCTTATCATGTCCCGGCGCGGCGGGGATACTCGGGGGRAAATAAAATCCGCGCGGACGTCGGTGCCTAACCGTACGCGACTGGCGGTGCACGCGCGCTCGCGCGCTCGCCGCGCATAAAGCCGGATTGACATTTACGTGCGACTCGAGAGTACGCATAACCGGCCAAGGAACGTAAAAGCGCCGTGATATACGGCCGGTACACCACTGCCGGGCGCCTCCAATTGTACATCCACGGACCGCTGGCATCGGCACTTTATCCGCAGCCGAGTGGTACTCGTATACCGACCCTGTCGGCGACGCTCTTAAGCTCAATATCCGGTTCCAACTAGGCGCGTTAGGGCGAGATAAAAAAGAAACACGCGTGTTCCGTTGCGCTTCGTCTAGCCATTGGCTAAAAATGAGAGATGAGAAGAAGAAGCTCGAGTAGGAAACTTTGTAACGAGCTCTGACCAATAGGCTATACCGGTTCCCCTCCTCCTCCTCCTTCTTTCCCTCCTTTCCGCCGCTGTTCCTGCGGAGGCATTCGGAGGCAGCGTACGTCATTATCGCCGCGACGCGATATCGCGTCTCCGTCTCCGCTGAGCGAAGCGAGGTGTTGCGTTCCGCGCTGGCGCGGAATTTCAAGCGGCCCGCCGCCGCATCGTCCCCGTGCTCCGGCCTTTTATTTCAACCCTGCCCGTCGGTGGTGGGAGACGGCTGCCGGTCCAGGAGCGACAGGGGAGAAAGAGACAGAGAGAGAGAGAGAGAGAGAGAGAGAGAGAGAGAGAGAGAGAGAGAGAGAGAGAGAGAGTAATCGCGGCGCATGTGTGAGCGCGTCGCGCAACGCACGGGCGACGTTGCGTAGCGTGATTTGTGAGCGGGTGAAGCGTTACGCCGCGATTCCCGTCATTCCGTGATGCATCGCTGCGGCACGCGTCTGATGACACAGCTACACGCCGGGGACAGGGGGGCGGAAGGGTCGCGGGGGTCAAAGCGCTCGTCGGTGATGCGCCGCGCCGCGGCTCGAGGAGTGATTGCGCACGTCCGGGGATCAGGTAAAACCGTGGCCCGTGTCGTCATTCGCAGCAGTCAGGATCGCAATTGGAGTCGCCGGTGGAAAATCGGGGCCGCTGCCATCGCTGTTCGTTTCGCGCGGAACATCCCGTCCCGCCATCATCTCGTTTTACGAGATATCCCGCGCCTAGCCGGCGCACCCCCCTCCCCCCCGCCGCCGCCGCTTTGCGGCGCGCATATGAGAATGTCGAATTTCAATTCTTGCGCTTCTCCAATTTCGATCCAATACGACGCGCGTAAAACCGACACTCCCCCGCCGTTGCCGCAATGAAATATTACACCCGCCCCACCCTGGACGGGCGCATTATGGACGGTGTTTTCAAAGCATCGCGCGCCACTGAGTTTAGCTTTTCTTCGCCAAAATGGGGAAACGTCCGTTGCGTTATGATCGCCGCGCACTTTCGCGCAGGAAATCTACATAATCGCGCGCAGCGCGATAAATCCTAACCGGGGATACAGGTCTCCGTTTCACGGCGCTATTTATAAGTTTATTAGTCGCAGGTTGCCATTGTAACTTGCGAAAGCTCGCGAATACCATCCGTAAACAGCGCCGTGAAATACAAACTGCTACCGACACGATTCCAATCCGCGCGCTTATCAGCGTCGCGCCTTCCGCAGCGTCACTGCGCGGACTCCATCGATGGGATTCGTCCCGAAATGCGCGGCCTCGTACGTGCAAGCCGCCGCCGCCCCCCCTCCCTCGGGCGGCGCGGCGGAAAACAGGCTTTCCTCCGCTGGCGGGAGGAAAATTCATGCCTGCATCGCCGCGCATCAGAACCCGCTGCACGCGGTGTCTCACGTGCGCGCATCCCCATGGGATTGGATCCGCCGCGGTTTCATCCCGACACGTGGCGTCGCCCCCCCCCCCCCSCCMCGTTTCGGACCGACMCACGAGCGCACCTGTTCCGGCGGCGGCGGCCGGCGCGATGGCGCACGACGATGGAACGCGCACCGATTCGATTCGTAGCTGGTATGCGGCCGCAGCATCGAGGATGTAGGACGCTCGAGCGGAAAAGGGAATTCGCAATTCGCGTCGATTCGTGTTCAGCCGGCGGTTAATTCTTGCGCGCGGCGCGGCAGACTCGGAGAGCGAGAGAGAGCGAGAGAGAGAGAGAGAGAGAGAGAGAGAGAGAGAGGAGAGAGCGCGCGCTCGAAGCGAGATTGAGACCGAGCCAAGTTCCCAGCCGGAGCGATCGAGAGCTCGAGTGGAATTATAGATTCCATGGATGCCAAACGTAAACACAATTACGAGCGTTTTTAGAGCTCGTCGCTCGTCGCAAGTTCTCCGTCAAGCTTCCTTCTGCCTTCGCGAGCCGGAGTGATGGATTATCAGAGTGTCACAGAACTGTCAGGATTGTCATATCGAAGCGCGACAGCGGAGACTCGTTAAGCCACATCTCCGCGCGCGCTCGCGCCCGCGCGCGGATTGTCAGAGGAGAGTAACTTTCCGTCACGATCAAACATATTGTACGTCTTCACGGTACTTAAACTTTCCCAGGTTGTCCATTCTACGTTCTTCCACCGGCTTACGCAGAGAAACGTGTTACGCGCGCGGACGCCGCAAAAAGCAATGCTAACAGAACATAATACTGATGTCAGTCTTCTGCTCCGCTGAAGGAGTTTTTCGCGCGTGACGGTGCGCGCCTGGATAAACAGGAAGCCGCTTGTGTTCCCGGGCGCAGTGTAAACCGCAAGCTACGCCACGCAGCAGCTTCGATCGAGACTCGTGATCGGAGCCGACTCCTTCATAGCTTTAGCAACGGTCCGCGAGGGGACAGGGGAGTCACAAAGGTCGCTCGACGTGATTACCCGCATGGGGTACGGAGCACTGCGAGAAAACACGTGGCCGCTGACATACACGGTGTCCCGGAAGCACCGATGAAACACCGTTGACGAGGCGTTCAACATCGACGATGGCTTCTTAGGAGGGCAAAGCTCCGAATTTAACAGACCAAGAGATCAAGCTTCGCGCGGAAGAGAAATCAAATCATCAACGGGGAACCGTTGATCCTTTGATTCCTCAGACTGGCCTCCATTCCCCTCCAGTCCTCATGAGAACCCGCGATCTCGCGATTTTATTTTCTCCGACCGAAGGGAAGTCCGGGGCGGGCGGGGGGGAGTCAGTGTCTCGGAACACTGCCCTGTAGCTTAATGGATAGCACGATATCGCGAGCCAAGACATATTTTCTTTCCCCCTCCCGCCGACGTAATTCCTCCTTCAGACCCTTTTTTCTGGGAACTGTGTACTCCCCCCCCCCATTGCTGCTTCTCCCTTAATTCGCTCTCTGCCATTATAATTTCCTCTCGCCGCGTTAGAGCTAATAACATAAAGCACTCTGTGCTTTTCGTACGGGTGCTGATGCATCTCTCTGGCCGTCCGGTTAACAGCGGCTAAGATCTCGCCGAGATATCGCCGACTCGATTATACGCGCGGGATGTTTCGCGGCGGACGAAATAATGGCCACGCTGTGTTATAAATAACGCCGCCAAAGTATCCTCGCTGCGAAGCGTTGTATTGTTCGGCGGGAAATATAAGCGAGGAAGAAAAAGGATACGTTCCCGACCCGGGGGATGGCCTCGATGGATCCGCTATGGCCGATATGCCAGCCGTTTATTTGAAAAGCAGCCTAAGTAATATCCTCGAAGCGCCATAAAGTTAGCTCTTTACGCGACAAGACAATCTTCGGAAAACGAGTCGACGCTAAGTGTCCTATTTTTATTCCCGATCTTATCAGCGCGTCGTAGACGACATCAGTTTGGAGCGTAAGAGGCTTACGTGCAAAATTTTCGAGATCGAACAAACAAATCCGACCTCCCTAGAATCCCCCTAGAAATCTCTCCACGTTCCATCCACGGTCTGTGTGTTCGTTATTGCTCGTCATCGTGGCCTATTGTCTCAGCGCGCGGATATTGGCTAATATTCTCAGCCGAAGGAAACGGAAATGGAAGATGAGCAAAGATAGTTGCGTAACTGTTTTAACAAAATGTTCTCACATTCTCCCGGGGAGATTAATCCCCGCGGAATTTTCACCAAGAAGGRGGGAGGGGGAGGGGGGAGGACGAAGGCCATAAAACGCAGCTGACAGAGGAAAATACGTGCGCCGGAGGAAAAGGAAGAAAAAGTATCTTGCGAGCGAGAAAAATTAACGTTTACAGCGACTACGTCGTTTAATTTTGCTTTATCGGAGATTTAAAGCTGAGCTTAAATTGTAAATTGAAAATTCCGCTCAAGTTACACCGAAACACGTTAAAGCGCGAGTGAAAATAGGATTGTTTACGCGTTGCTGATCTACGCGTTCCGCGCCAGCCAGAATGCAAAATTGTTATCCACCGAGCCTACATTCCGTATCGATTCGCGGACGGTGTTACGGAAAATGCCAGCGTGCCGATGCCCGAATGCGACGACTTCGACGACGGGGGGAGGGAGGGTGCGTCGGCCGGCGTGCGAGCTATGACGGAGAGATTGGAGGGAGGAGGGAGACAATTGAGCGGACTGATCAGATAGACATCGGGGTTTACGTCAGATATCGATCGTACGAGAGATGAAGGGTTGCCTTGAATAAAAGGGGAAGGTAACAGAGGGCCTACAGCGCGCGCGCGCGATAATTAGAAATCGATGAGCTCGATGAGAAAATTGACAAAGTCCACTGCGATAAGAATCGCACGGGACGGATGGATCTCCTAATGGTCTCCGTTTGATTTCAGGAAGCGCGCGTGTGCGAGCATCTTTTTAATTAGGAAGGGAACACGTCCGTTGCCCGGAATTGATTTAATTGATCGACAAACGTTGATCGACGCGAATGCTACATGTAACAAACGCGCGCGTTTGCGTTTATCCGCGCGCGGTTGTTGGACAACGCGCAACGTTTGGGAAAGAAAGAAAAAGGAAAAAGAAAAAAAGAACCAGGCGACGGAAATTGGGGATGGATCGCGAATGCCGTTCTCGGAATCCTCGTTTCCCGTATTGTTTCATTCACGCCGCCGCCATTCTAATTACTCCCAGCGGTTGGCTGACCGGCCGACCGGCCGGCCGGCTCGACGGCGCGACGAGATAAGGTCGGGCGCAAACGGCAAATTTCATGGGGAATTTATGACATATCGCAACGGCGGGCGTAATTATCGTCAGATACGGCCGTTAACGCTCTATGAACCCCCCAAAAGAGGTCAATGCCGTCACGCTGCAGATACCCGCCGGCTGGGTTCCGCATGGCCGCGCGCGACCGAGAGAGCGACAACGGCCGAAGAGCGGGACGGGGCGGGAGCGCGCGTCGCCGAGAGAGACGTATTGCATTCGCGCCCACCGCGATGGCACCGTCGATATTAATCGCGATAATAAAACGTACCATTGACGTAACGATTTGCCGCGATTACGCCGTGATCCCCGATCCCGGAGTGCCATGTGCAATTATCGAGATTCCCCCGGATGCGATAACCGCGCGCGCGCGCGCGCGCGTGCGACACTTTCGATCGCTCTGGCGTCGCGATTGTTATTCCCGGCCACTTATCGCGTCACCCTCCCCTCCCACCCTCGGCGAGTGCGTCGGCCGTTAAATCGCGTTAGCCGGTTAAAATGTAAAATTCATACGCGCGAAACGCGGGGCGCGAACGCCGGATCGAGCGTGAAATTTTCGTTACACGTCCGACCGATTTATTACGCGAGATTGCGCATTCCGGTGGGCGATAGCGCGAAGATCGGTCTAACCGGGACTTAGGTCCGCCGGAACTATTTGAAAACTACTCCGAACTGTCGGCTCAGCCGAAAGTATGTGGCGGCAGGGATTGCGCCCGGGAGCCGGTACATTATTCATGGGGTAAGCATTACGAATCTCCGTCCGGGAATAATGCGAGAACGTCCACGTTTCGGCGGTGCGCGAACGGTGACGTCGTAAGATTAACGGCAAACTTGGCAAGTCGCGGAAGGGCGTCGGACCGTTGGAGAAATTTTCACGCGGCGAGATTACCGCTTGCGCACGCGCATTCATCCCCGTGAACGAGACGCGTGTACGGTCAGAGACAATGACGAGACAATCGCGTGACAGAAGGCGCGTCGGGGGCCGGAATTATAGCGTCCACGTTAAACGGAGACGCGTCCCCGTAAAAATCGCTCGAGCGTTCCTTCGCAGCCAAGTGCAAAGTGCTTTAAAGCCAAGAGCCGCGAAACGATCGTCAAGCCGGATATTGAATAGGCGCGGTTGTGCAGCTCGAGTTTCTTTCATGTCGCCGACCTCGAGGTCCTCTCCCGCCAGAGGAGACGAGCGGAGCGTGGTTATGCCATTATTAAAACGGCCTTCTCGAATGCGGTGGAGTACATTCCTGCAAATACCTGCCGAGGGAAACGTGCTGAAGCGATATATCGCCCAAAGCGACATTATGCCGTATTTGTTTTGCCATTTCCCGCGGCAATACGCGCCGTGTACCAGCGGAGCGGCCGGTACGTTTCGTTCGAGCAGGCCATAACGCAAACGTATCGGATGCATCTCGCATTCTCGCATCTCTGTCTGCAGTTACGATCGGGCCAGCCGTGTAATACACTTTGCAACACAAACTTCTCGCAAACCGCGAGAAGAATGTGGCGACTTTATCGCCCGCGTATCGCGAGATGTTCACTTTGCGGCGATCGTCCTCGCTGATGATCGCGCAACATTGAGCGATTAACTCGCGATGCCGCGAGTTGCAGCGGCGATGCAGGATCGTGCGAGAGGAAACAGAAGATTGAGAAGGGCTCAAGTTTTACGCGAGAAAGCAAAGGCACGCGCGATTAATCGCGAGGCATCCCGCGAGTCGATCAATCGCGCATGCACGCGAGCCGACAGCCCTTCGAGATTGCAAGGACAATTCCCGCGGAGGCAAGGCATGCGCGCAAAGTAGCTATCGACGATACTCTATACGGGCATTGCAGTTGTTTACGAAGAATCCCGCGTAAAGAACGAGCAGGAAGCCCGGCAGCTCGAGCGGGAACAAAGCGAGGAGCGCTCGGGCGGGGGGAGGGCGCGCTCAAAGCGGAATGTTTTCCTAACGTTGCCGCGGAATTTCCCTCCGAAAATATCGTTTGCAGGGAGATGGAAATGGGGAAGATTGCTGGCAGGAAGCGGAAACAAAAGCGAAACCGTGCGACACGGCGGGCGGGTGTAACGAAGGAAGGCGCAAACGGCGGCTAAACAGGACGAGAGAAATGAAGGCGAGAGGCGGAGAAGGGGGAGTGAAAGTGAACGCGCAGGTGGAGCCAACAGAGGCGGCGGAGCGAGAGAAAAGAGGTAAGGGGGAAGAGAGAGAGAGAGAAAGGGAAGAAGACGGCTAACCCCCGGGTCAGGTAACTTTGGTATTGCCCATTCCCAGTTTACTGCTAATTCATTCAAATTGTATTTGTTCCCAAATATACATCCTATTCTCCAGGCCGCTCCCTTATGTATTTATATACGGGGTGTCCCGAATTCCATGCAGTTCCTTTCATACGGCTGGCAATATCGAGGGGATACCCTCTTCGAGGAAAGTATCGCGGCGGCGCCGTGATTGTTTCCGAGCGGTAAATTTCACGATTCGTTCCCAATTTCGCGTATAGACCGCGCATGTTGACGCAAGCCGATAGGGAGAGGGAGAAATTCAGCGCGTGCACACGCACAGGGATGGATGCTTCAAGTAACGAGCGAATTATGGAACGGATGGTAGCCAGGTAAGTCGTCGCTGACGGAGGATCGACGGGAGATCTAACAATCGATGATGAAAGAAGACGCGGTCTTGCGATCTTGCAACACCCGCTAGATTACATGATATGCGCGCGCGTGTTAGAATGGCGACGCGTGTAGCTTATTGCGCGACGACGCATGCCTCGTCCCCTAAACAAATTACTGCTCCTTTGCACGTTCCGCTCGCAGAAACGAACGACGAGCAGCTACGCGGATAGGAAGAGAACAGAAGCGGAGGGCGAAGCTCCGCGGGGAAACTTGGAAATTTCGAAAGGGTCCATTTTCGGATCGCTGCGGAACGCAAAGCAGCGTTCACAGTGATGACCAGACGAGCCATGAGCATGCGAAATGCGAGCGGAATTGCGACATAAAGAGCTACGGATAAGGAAACTGCAAATGAAATTACCGGCATAGCGGCAAGCTGTGGATCGCAAGTAGCGGAGAATGCAGGGCAAAGACCGTGATTGGAGGGACGATGGGATCTTTTCAATATCAGCCGAATGCAGAATGCAGGTTATCGAACATCGACATAGTCGATCAATGGCGCGGAAGGCGAATAAAAGGAAGCGAAATCGGCAGACATGAAGACGCTGGAAGGACTTCGCCATGTCAGAAATCCACGCGGTGGACAAAGACATCAAGAGCATTCGGTTCCAAGTTTTCGAGCCAAGAGCTTTGATATTCGTCGTTAACGTTCTCTCGGAGCGATCGGATATTGTCTCAACGTTCCGTTTCCGTCCAGGTCGACCTCGCTGATGCGAGGTCTGCCCGAAATTAGCAAATTGCAGCCATCGTTTAACGCGTTAAGACGCCGCAGCCGTGGAACACGGAGAATACGAAGCGAAACGATGAGAGAGCAAGGTAATCTCTTGGCAGGCAAATGTTTGTGTCACTTAGACGACATGCTGAATGACGCAAGTCTTGGGGAACGTTTAGCGCGAATATTTCGGGAAGAAGACACGCTTGCATTGTGAGCGTGAAGACGTGCTTGCAAAAGCAACGGGGCTCGTAACACGCGCATTTAATACACTGTTAGAGCCAAGTGATCATGTTCGCTCCGTCTTACGATGCGCAACAGCTGCCGGTCGCTGATGTTGTACATGCGCGCCGTCGATCAACGGTGAGAAATCGAAAGTATCGACGCAGACGATCGGAGAACGTCAGCGACAACTGATGCGGTTACTGATCGACCAACTACGTTTGGATTTGACTTGTCGCCCCCGCGAGCGGATGGAGAATTATTACCGATGAACGGTGAGCGTGCAAACGCGCCGCGACGCGAATAAAGGTGAAAGTGTCAGACTAAAAGCTGGAAGCGAGGGGATTGTTGCACGTAAATGCCGTTGAATTTATTCTCTGACGCGCAAACGCGCAAGCGAATATAAATCTTTTCTAATAAAAAAAGTGAGAGAGAGAGAGAGAGAGAGAGAGAGAGATGCGACAGCTGCCAGCATCATCACGCTCTCTAGATAAAGGTCAATAAGTCGAGCTCGCCCACGTAATCTCCGATTCGCGATTCGTCGCTTGTCCAATGTGCACGCAGCTTAAGGACAAACTTGTCAGCACAGACGAGCTTTTGGAGACGTATCCGAGTGGGTGTGGTTTGTTGCTCAGAACTGGAGCGTTAATCCCGGAAGAGAGCCATGAGATCGGCGAGCTTACTGCCTTCTTCTTCGCTGTTGGCCGCCGTTTCGTGACGCGGATGCGGAGCGAGATTCTGAAACGAGCGTCGCTTCGTCGCGGAGAGAATGTCAACAGACGGCCGGCGAAAGAGAAACGCCCGGGAAATGTCTTTGCTAATTTCCCTCGCCGGCGGAGAAAGTTTTCGGCAACGATGAGCGAGCAAGCGAACGAGAGAGAGAGAGAGAGAGAGCCGATAAATTGCGCCGGTGCACGGCGGATTGACGCGTGTATGAAAAGCGTAATTTAATCCGAGAACTCGGCGAGAGTATCGGTAAAGGCTCATCGATAACTTGAGCGAAAGCGAGAAAGCGAGAGAGAGAGAGAGAGAGAGAGAGAGAGAGAGAGCAAAGAAAAAGGAAAAAAAAAAACTGCAAGCGTCCTTATCTCGCGCAGGCATCGATATGGAAGACAAGCAGCGGGACGAAGCCGTGCTTGGATTCGGATCGGAAATACACGACGGCAAACGGCAGATAAAGTTCGCTGCAAAAATTTCCCGGTAAAGAGGAACGATAACTCGCCGTTTCGCGACGTCGTAATAAATTACGTTTCACGTTCCGCGTCGTCGTTTCGTGATTCCGCGAAAAACGAATGCGCCATCTCCCCGAGCGCGAATTTCTGTCGTAAAAAACGTAAACTGACGTAAAAGCAGAATAATCCGCCCTTTTCCTCCTCCATTCCGCTATCGTTCTCTGTTTCGCGGCCATCCACTGCGGCACGATGCGCGGCCTTTGTTACGCTCGGCCTTTGTACGAGCGATGTATATCTATACTCGATCAACGAGTCTGTTTTCGGTAGATCCGTCTAGACCGCAAAGCGTCTTAAGCGTCTTCGCATCCGAGCGAGTCGAAAGGGGACGAGGAGGAGAAGAGGGTGGGAGGGAACGACTCTGCGGAATAATGCGCCACACATCGAGAAAATAGCGGCGGTCTTTACGGAGCCGGTTACAAATGAAAGCTTCGAAATGGAAAAATCCACGAGAGTCGAATGCTTTCCGTATCATCGCCGCGATCGATAGCAAGTCGCCGAGATTCCGTTAGCATAACAATGCGCTCTTCTAGAGTTCCTTACCGCGAACGGCACCGAATCAATCAGAGGCACGCCCGACACGTCGCCGGAGAACCGGCCGCGAAACCGCGCGACAATCGATATTTCATCCCGATCAGCAGCTCCCGCGGCAGCGGGACTTTGACATGGGGTCAGATTGCACTGGCGAGCGGCGCCGGTAACTTTACGCCATCGCCGCGAACAACAAGATTGCGCTAAGCGTTTGAATCGCGCATTGAAAACGGCGCGACTTGAGCGTCGCGAATCTCGCTGCGATCGGAACTCTGCGGCCGGAACCCAGCTTCGCGTATCAATTGGATCCCGAGATCCCGCGGCCAGCGACGATATAGATCTGCATCGACATAAAATTCTCCCCGCACGGCGGCGGTGAGAAAGGCAGCAGGAAACTCCTCGATATCGGAGGAAGCAATTAATTAACTGAGATATTCACGAGATATTCCCCTCGCGCGATGATTAATTTTCACTGAAACTGAATAGTCGCCGCGATCTTCCGCTCGCAAACTTATTCCCGCCGGTGCAATCCAAGCGCATCTTATAGCACCGCCACCGAATCCCAGGAGGCATACATACGTAATACGGCACCCGCGAAGGGGGGGAATCGTAAAGACGCTTCCACCCGCAATAAGACTCGGTCGAGGGTCACGAAGGCGACGGCTCGGCAACGCGGGAAAGCTACCGGTGCACGGATCGGAGGTGCGGGATGTTCCGAGGAGAGGAAGCACGAGACAGAGGGAGAGAGAGAGAGAGGGAGAGAGACAAAGGGAAAGACTCCCGGACGCGGGGTGTGCGCTGCGCTCTCTTACGGATTTATGGATTTCATTATTGTCGGGCCGCGGCTTGGTTACGGCGGCTGAGTAGGGCAGCCTCGGGGGTTCCCGGAGCTTGGCGGCGGTGGTGGGGGGGCTGCCTAAACTTAAACTTGCCGCCCGTTTGCATTTTATGAGCAAGCAGCAAGTTCCTACACGGGTCCGTAGGAATCCCGGCGGCGCCCAAACCGAAGCCCATACATTCATCCCCGCCGCGCTCACCCCCTCGCTCGCGCCGCGAGCATTTTCCTGCTTCGGCCGACCTCCGAGACCGCCAACATACTCTCGCCGCCAGCTACCGGGAACCCGGTCAGACCGCCCATTACACCCGGGCGTGTAACGCGAAGGGCGAATTACCTCCCGGTTCGAGCTGCACCTTCCTCGCCGGCGCGGTACCGTCTGGCTATATCGCACGCTCGAGAGTAACGACGCCGGCGGATCTCGAGGGTGCGCGAAGGGTTACCCCGGAATACCGCGTGTACCTGGCGGATCTCGAGTCTAGGCCGAGGCGATCGGGTCGCGGTGCAGAACGCGGACAGAAGGCGAGAGTTTCCTGTCTCGCTCGATATCACACTCGGTATCGCTGATTTGGGATTCAAAGCCGGGACACGCTCTCCAGCGCAGACTCTGCAACGTGTGACGCATTAACAGGCTGTGCCGCGCATGGAGGAAGATCCTTCATTTCTCTTTGTGTGCGACCGGCGCTTTCATGTCGCCGGCATGAAAAATCGACGCGTTTACTCTCTGCCCGAGTCGCGGCAACTTTCATACTCGTCTCGTCGCCGGCTAGACCTGGCGAGGGCTTCCATCGTGCTTGTCACGCTACGCGATCGCTGTTCGCGTGCTCCTGGCGAACAGCGCGAGCGTAAACTACCAGGAGCTTAACGGATTTTAGGATAATATTTCACCGCCGCCGCTGGAGGGGAGCGAGAGAATTTGCGAAACTCGGCGCGACGTTGTAAACAAAGTACAAACGCGTATTAATTTCATCATCCTCGCGATCGTCGCTGTCGCTCCCAGACGCGTGCATCGACTGATCGCCGATCGAAAATCGGGCGATTGAAACAACTCGCTAAGAAGCTTGGCGCGGTTTTAAGTCTCTTGTGCGCGCGTTAATCGCTCAGTATCAAGAGGCAAAGCGCTTTCCTCGGGAAGAGGGAAAGGAAAAGACCGGCGGAATTCCATTATACAAATCCAGCGAGAGGACGTGAGGATCTCCCCTTCTGTCACTCTCTCTCTCTCTCTCTCTCTCTCCTTCTCGCGGAGAAAATTCAAGAAATAATTTATATCCGGACGCGTGAAACATCACACGTAGACTTCTCGCCTTAAGCCGAGAGAGGTCTACGTAGTAGTCTACTTTGCGAGACAATAATACGCGAGCGGGACTGAGCCCGGGTGCCAGAATATGCTGAGGAGGTAAGCCAGAGTGCACTGTTCAATAATTCAGTATGCACCAGCCTCTCTCCTCTCTCTCTCTCTCTCTCTCTCCTTCTCCCGACGAGCTCATCTGTCGTCCGCGAGATCGTTAAAAGAAGAGTATCACGCAACCGTGATGCGAGAAATGTCGAGCAACGCGCGGTTGAATTTTTCCAAAGACGGAGTCTGCGACGGATTCGGTGTGCCAAAGTGCGAGTTCCACGTGGGAGAGCCCGCGAGCGCGAGCGCGAGTTCGGAGGCACTCGCGCGCATCTCTCTTCGACGTTCGAAGCCAACCGAGAGCCGAGTCTCCGGCAGCTTGGAGAGCTCCGACGCGAAAATATCTGCGGAAAGTCGCTTTCGCTGGCGATAGGCGCGCGGCGCAGCAACGAGACGACGCGCCGGGACGCGCGACGTCTTGCATTCGTATCTGTCAAACCTTCTAGCCGCGGAACGCCACCGGGAGGAGAAGAGGCATTCGGCGATATTTTGTCGTCGTACTGTCATACCGTCTCGAGCGCGTCACATAAATAACCGGCTGGCTCGACCAAGACGCCTGCGAATCCGCGCTGCTTACCTACCTGAAACAAAGAAGAAGAGGCAATCTGAGAAACTCTGTCTGGGATATATGCGAGCGCGGAGTCTATAAGTAACGCGACCAGCCGGGCGTGTTAAGGGATGTAGACGAATCGGCATGCGTACAGACGACGCGCGAGATTTACGCGCAATCCGTGACGGTAATGCGACTATGAAAGCGAGAGCTCGCGAGATACGCGAGCGGCGGTGGCTAATCAAACATCGAGATAATTACGGATCTGAGTCACAGTCCGCCAAGCCTGAGATCCGATTCTATTATTTCTCCGGGTCACTCATTACGTACTCTTTTCGTTCTCGGTTTTAGAACCGGGACTAGAAGACTCAGATCGGACGTTACGTCGCCGCGTTGTTCGGGCGTTGTTTGCGTTCGAAACGCGCGCGCGATTCCCTGATCGATTTAATGCCCTCGCCGGCGATTAGCCGCCTCTCGCAAACGCGTCATCGAGCGGATCCGCTCGCGTGGAGACGCGTCGTGCCAAAGCAACATCCGGCGATAAGCCTCGGCAGGAAGTTGAAGTCACCCTCGACCTATATTTCGAAGGTGCGCGCGCGTTCGGCGAGTGTAATTGCCGTCAGAAAACTTTCCGCGGTCGGGGAAATGGCATTCTTTTTATTCAAATCGCCGATCGTCCTCGTTCCTCTCCCTCCGAACAAGCGCGGCCGGTCGAGTTTGCTTCGACGCGCGAGTTCCTCGCGCGAGCGCCCCGAGCGGGCGAACTTTAACGGGCAAAATCCATTCGTGCTCGTGCCACACATAAATAAGAAAGTTGCGAGAGTTAAAACTCGAAAGAAGCGGCGAGAAGGCCGCCCCGTTGCACCCCTCTTCCTTCCCACCCTACGTAGGATTTATCACTTCGACGCTCGGGAAGGATGACGGCGGCGTCGCGCGTTTTTTCCCTGCCTCGTTTTTTCCTACGTTTTTCTTCATCGCGTTCGCGGCCTGTCATGCGAGCCAAAACGCTGCTGATTTGGGGGCTCAATAATGACTCGAAACGGACTGATTTGAGATTTTTCATCGGCAAACGAGTCGATTCGCCGCCCACTCGCGTGGACTCGCCGGGCGACATTTGACACAAAACCGGTAAATCGATACTCGCCGCTGTTTATAATTCGGCGTTTATATCGCAACGATGAACGAGCATCCATTTCCTGCCCTTCTTCCAGCTTTTTGTAATGCTATATTTTTTGAAAGCGATAATGCGCGAAATTGGCACGTTAAAGAGCTTACGTATCGCACGTGCGCGTATCTGCTGCGCGCAGCGCGGCATAACGTAAAACAATACATACATAATGTAACGAGACACTCGCAGTTTTTGCCGCATTTTTATCTTTAATCGTTGTCAGGACACGCGACAGTGCCATTATGCAAATCGGCGTTACGTATGTTAACGACGTTAACAAAACACGCCGAATGAACGCCGAGCGTGAAAACTCCCAGCAGGGTTAACAAGAGATACGCGGCAAGTGAGGCTGTTAATTACGGATCTAAACCTCGCGGCTTCGCTTTAAAACTGCCGTTTCGCCAACAGGAATGCATTTCCATGTCGGTGCAGCGCGAGCGAGACGGGGCTGGACTTTCGCGTAAACGTAAACGACACGAACGCGCAAACGGCGGACCACCGATAGGCGCGATCGATCGCTCGGATGGCACGAAAATCGGCAAGCGCTGTCCCGCGCGTCTGTTTCCTCCATTTTAAACTCAAATATTTGGTAATGAATATCGCGATGTACCAGGTCGAGGCGGTAGAAGCATGGCGGTTCAAGTGCGGGCGCAACCGCGGGCTTTAATACCCCTGATTGGAAATCTCGAGGCTTCTCTGGCTCCCTCCCCGCCCCCTCCCCGCCGGGGGACCGCACTCTCGTCTCTCGCGGAATCTATCGGCCGGTCCCGCGAGTTTGGCCGGCATGAATGCCGGTTTATTAGAGAACGGAGAAATCCATCGCGGAATTTCACGAGGTAAACCATATGGACAAACTCCGCTCCGATTTCACTTTCGCGAGATCTTTTTCGCTACCTTCCGCTCCCTCCTCGTTCTTCGTCCTTCTTTCTTCCGCGTTACCTCTTCCCCCCCCCCCCCCCCCCCCCCCCCTCCCCCCTCTTTCCCCCCCTTTCCCCCCCCCCCCCCCCCCCCCCCCCCGCCGAGATGCAACGCAGTATCGATCGTCACGATGGACGCTTTAATGGAAAGTAACGAGACAAGGAGCGTAAGAATGTTTGTAGATTAAATGTAAATTGAGCCCCGCCGTTGAGTCACCATTGTAACGTTGCGCTCTCTCACTTGCCCCCGCCGAGAGTTCCCTCCCGGTGCGCGACGATAGGATTTTAAGTTAATTTTTCAGAGGCACGGAGATAATTCAACGGTGAAAAGTCCCGTCGTGCCGTATCGTCCCGGAAAGACGGAACCTTCATTTCCGTCTTTCAACAACATGCCCGCCGCTTAATGAAATCGGCCGCACGTTGGCGCGGCTTAATTGTTTCGGCATAAATTCAATTTTTTATCATATAGCGCGGCAGTTTCTGCACCTGCTTAATTGGCACGCACCGATTAAGTTGTGCCTTAAATTAACTGCAAGATAACGTTGGAATTCTCTTGCATCGAGTGATCTCGTTGGAAGAAATGAAAGCATGTGGTTTCAGACTGGTTTACTTGGCCGATCAACGAACGTCAATGAATTTAGATATTGTATTAAAGGCAAGTCCGTTTGCCAAGTAAACATTATTCGATTTTCTATCTTTCTATCATTCGTAGCGCATCATTTGCTAAAATTATTATTTGGAGAATTAAAATTTCCCATTTGGGAAATTAAACACCGCGAACGAATCATTGTTACAAAATAGAGAAAAAAGAACGAACATGTCAAATCATTTATTAGAGTGGTTCGACGCGCAACGTTTCTCTCTTTCCCTCCCCTCCCCCCCTCTCTCTCTCTTTCGAGGAACAATCGATCCTTCCCGACTTCCGATTTCGATTGCGCTCTCTCTTAATTTCTTATCAATTTCTTATCAAACGATCGCTGCACTTTGTTCGTACAACTGAAACTTTTTGGTTGTACGACTGAAACTTTTTACTCGTGCAAGTAAAGATTTTCATTTGTACAAGTGAGACTTGCACGAAGAAGCTGCTCGGGTTCAGATACGATTCGATACGTGGCGCGAATATTTGGTCGTCGAGGCATGCCGTGCTGAAAATACTCGGACAGCCGTCTCGAATGACTCGATCGCCTTTCATTCGATCACTTATCGCTTTGCTCTTGTCTGTGATCTCTCGTAGGGATCGATTATTTTACGATTGCAAAATCTGCGCGATAACCTTTGCGCAGTCAACCACAAAACTATTCGCACAGGCGAATAAAACCAGTCCTTTTTAATTATCGTCAATGCAACTCACAGATATGTAACTCGAGAATCGTTATGGAAAACTCGACTTTTACTCTCGGCGAACGTGCCGTCTGACGGCATATAAGCTTCGATCTGATTAAAACGCCGCGATAATTATTTAGGCAGCTGCAAGTAGATTTCACTTGACCCAAGGTAATAGCCCCTGCGTGCCCCTCGCATCCCTCTCTCTGTCCATTTTGGACAGGAAATCGTTGAAAATACTGAATAGAGATCTCGCGGCCGTGCAATTTATTCCGTTAATTAGCAGCTTATGGAGCCGATATGAAGAGCACGCAGCGCGAGAATGCACAATCCGTGCTCCCGATAACTCTTCCTCTCTCTCTCTCCCCCCCCTCTACCCTTTTTTCATTCATCGCTGCCGGAAACGCGTCCGCATCGATGGATCGCCGTGCTGCAAAGTCGATGGGGATCACGATCGGCAGATGAACAGGCGCAACGGGCATTCTTTGTTTCCTTTTTCCACCCCCCTTTCCCGTTTCGGTTTTATTTCTTCCACGGTGGAACAAGCGGCGAACAAATGGCCGGGGCAGGACGACTCGCGGGAAAAATTGCCAAGCGAATGCCTCGCAGCGAATGCAGATTTCGCGAGCCATTCGTCAATCGAGCCGTTGGGCCCGTCGTGGTCCCAGCCGGAGGGGACACTTTAATCGGCAATCATTTACCGTCCAGCAATGCCTCTACTACTCTCTGATCCGTTTCCCTTCGTCCGAGCTTCCGCTCGTCGGATATCCCTCGCCCCTTTTCCATCTCTCTTTCTCCTTAGCGCTCGTTTCCCTCGAACTCGCTCTTTCAACAGCGCAGGGTGCCGCGATTAAAACACCATCTGTTGATATTCCACCGCTGCTGCTGCTGCTGCTGCTGCTGCTGCTGCTGCTGCTGCTGCCACCACCACCACCACCACCACCACCCTCTCGCCTTCAAATCTGACGCACGCTCGTCGCTCCATACGAAGAGACGTCCTTTTCACGAGCATAATGTGACGTGCCGTCATTTGCCCGCGGGAAAAGGAACGTGGAAAAGGATTACCTCACAATAGTGCCACTTGCTCGATAGCGCCGAGTAAATGGCCATCGCTAGTAAATAGAGGCACAAGTGCCAAGCTCAACGATCATCGTGCTTTTAATTATGTAAGTTACGCTCGCGTTATCCCGTATGCGACAATCCCTGAAGATGTGGAAGCTTGAATCTTTCATGAGGATATTGTTGGAGAACTCGCCGGTGGATCTTCATTGGAGTCTGCCAACTCTACGCGTGGATGCTCGGACATGGATTCGAGTAATAAAAAATACCCCCCCCCCCCAAGTTGAGGTTTTCGCTCGGTTTAATATTTACACCATGTACAAAAGAGTGCCCCCTCTTCGTTGAACATCGTACTCGAGATCCGCGATATTCTTCTCTATTGCGGCATCCGATATTTATCGCAACTGTTGCTATAGAAATTCGGCAATATATTTGTCCAAATAATCGTGTCAAGGAAAATATACAACCAGTGTCCTTGTATATTATTGCTATATGTTTGCTTGTATATTATTACTATTGTATACAATCGCTTATAATGCATAGGCATATTCGCAACTTGCGAGTATGCTATTCAAGTGTTCAACTGTGGAATATCAGTTTGATAGATCTCTAGGCCTCTTTCTCTCGAGTCCTCCCACTATTCCTCTTGCTTTCATAAGATTTAGCAGCAGATTCATAAGCAGTTTGAATCTGCTCTTTTAGTCTATATCTTTGACAGAATTCCTTGATAGTTTCTTTAATAGTTGGTATCTTAAGATCACGATGGAGCGTGATCCATCATTTGTGACGTAGCAGGGGACATCAGTAACTATCCCGAGGACTCTTGATTGGTGCCTCAACGTTTGCCGTTTGCTTTGGGGCCGTGCCCCAAAGTTGGATACATCCAAATATGGTTTTGTATATTTTCCAGTATTTTCTTTTCCAGTCGTGAATTTCTGCCTAGTAGCCAGCACTAGTACTCTCCCCAAGTATTTACGTTTACTGGAGATCCGCGATACAGAACAGCAAGATTGAACACGTCCGCTTCCTTCTAATTCTCGATTGGAATCGATAATTAACAATCGAGGTGTTTGTTCGCAACTACCGCAAGCAACGTTCGACTCGTGCCTATTGTTGTTGGATGTTAGCGTTAATTGATCCGCGCATGATGATATTCCAGACATGATTCCTCTCCCATCCCGAGTCCCTCGGTACTCTCGAGGGAAAGAGATCCGTCACGGTTCCTGCCGGGCTTCTTGATACCTTGAAACCCGGCTCGATACGCGGCAAACAAATATCATCACAAATATGATGACACGTTGGGATCATACGCGGCGATCGGCGATCTAGAGACTAGAAATTCGGCGTTCGACTAGAAACGCTGCAGTCTGTCAGTTTTCCTCGAAGATCGTAGGAAAAATTTGGAGAAGGAATTCCCGTAGAAACACGATTGCTCGGGGAAAGCGGCTTGTTTGCGAGTTTCATCCAGTTCCGGCGGGATATGACGAGAGCCTGTGGAATTAACAAAAAGGTTCGCGCTTTCCGAGCGACTTGGCAATAGCCGACGCGGAGAGAGACGCGTTCGCCGATGGCTCCGATGTGTGCTCTCGCGAAAGATGGCGAACCCGGTTAGAGATAGAGTTAATTCGCGTGCGCGAGGATACGGGTTGCCAGGGAGGAGGCGGCGTTTCGATTTGCGATCAGTTCGTTACTCCGGAACGGCGACTGCAGTCGCGCGCGACGAAGAGGAGGCAGGCGCATCGACGAGCCATCCGCGTAATTCTGTTTGCTCGCGCCGCTCTCATCGGCCTTTGTTCACCCTCCTGCGTCCCGTTTCGTTACGTCGATCCCGAGATCGATAAGGGCCGCCGGACACCGCGGCCGCGCGAGGTACGATCTATTAATCGTTACTCGCCGTTACGAAGTGGCGAAGAAAAACCAAGGTAAGATTTAATTCGACTGCGCCGGCTGCGCCGAACGCGAAACTCCGTCTGGAAATTGTGTCTCGCGCCGCGAGAATAGTTCGTTACGGCGTAGAAAGACGGCCGACGCGGCTTTTTGTTTGCCCGGATCGATCTATCGCGTTACGCGGCGGCGACTACTCTATCGACCGACACAATTCGCAACGCGAATTAGGACGGGCGAATATTTCCGCCGCGTATTGTGCGGCGTATTGAGCCATTAGCTCTCCAATGCGTGGCCAGATAGCGCATTGTAAACTCGTCTAGTTCCATGCTCGACCACCACGAATCCACTTTGCGATCCCGCGTTGCGGAAACTCACAATGCCGCTCGATGGAGATGCAACGTTCCGTCCCGAAACTGCAACGGGGCAAAGATTCTCGCGACTTTCTTAGATCGATTCTCGAGAAAAATCAACGTGCGCAAAATCGATTCCTTTCCTCGATACCTCCTTCATTCTTTGTCTTTCTTTGTTCCACGTTAATGGGCTTAATGGGCAGTGGGGGCAGCGTGCCGTGAATGAAATAAAAATTCGCGGAGCATACGCGTATGTAGCGCGGAAAAAATTGCTGCCGGCACGAGCTGAGAGCCCGTAAAAATTTTCAAGAGGGGGGAGAGAGAGAGAGAGAGAGAGAGAGAGAGAGAGAGAGAGAGAGAGAGACATTTTGATCGGTCGGTCCACTCTGGCCAAACGGTCCGCACGAGCGGTTCGTACCGATTTACGATTGATCCGGCGTCGATGAACGCGCGCGCGAACGCGGAAGACCGGCAATACCGGCAGCAGAACGTCTCTCTCTCTCTCTCTTCCACGAATGCGCGAATCGCCGGCGCGGCAGAAGCGTGGACGGCGGAGAGCGAGTTAATTTGTTCACGGTAATAGTACATATTCGGTAGTACGTAGCGGGCAAATGAACTCTCTCTCATACCGCGACGCTACGCGAAAGATAAATGTGTCGACGGGGAGAAGCTTGTCATTCGATAACAAATGTCAGTTGCGGTGTCGCGTCCGGGCACGCCGCCGCCGTGCTACGTTCGTCGCAACGAATGGCCGCAGGTGCGCGTCATTTTTTCCCGAAATCGTTAAATCCACGAAATGCATTCGGCGGAAATGCGCTAAACTCGGTCATGATGACGTCGAATTACCCGTGATCCCTGCGGAGCTTGCGGAGCAACGACAAATGAGAACGCGGATAATGATTTGCGTGGCTCTTCGTTCTCTCCGATTATCGGCGGGCGAAAACGGGTGTGACGGGTGCAATTTTCGCGTTTGCGAAAAAGAGGATCGATCGGAGCGCGGCCGGAAGAAGAGAAATAATAGCGCATAATTAGATAATCCGATCGCAGCCGAGAAAAGTCGACGGGCGCGGCGCGGCGAGCAAGTTTCTCGCGCCGTCAATCAGCCGCCCGGAGAAACTCATCGCGGAGGATAATAACGTCTTCCCGGGGGACCAACCAGTAATAACCGAGTGGTGGCTGGAGATTGGGGGTTGGTGCTGGTCGAGGAGTCGAATTAGAGAGAAATGGAGGAGGGGGAGAAGGCCGCCGTGCCTGCGCGCGCGAAGGAGCGCTTTCCGAGTGGAAAGCGAATCTTCCGGGATGGCCTTACCCCTTTTCCCGCGGCCGCAGAGGGGGCGGGAAGGAAGAGAGCGAGGAATAACATTCATTATTCTCCGGGGGGCTTTCGGTAATTCGCGGATCTCGCTCTTAGACCTCCGTTCTAAATTACCGAACGACGCGTTACACGCGAGACGGGAGAGGGGACGACTGCGTTTTCTTTCTTTCTTTCTTTCTTCCTTTTTTTCTCTAATGCAATTTTAACGACTGAAATTTCGAGTGGCTGCGCGAGAGAAATAGGTTCGCCGTGACCTGGGAGGAAAGCCGAGGAGGGAGCGGTAGGAGCGAAGGGAGGAGAGCGAACTTTATCCGCGAAACTTGGCCGCCATCAGCAAAGGGTTTCGACAGGGTTGGAAGAATAAAGAAGTCTCGTTGCTTGCTCGGGCAGACAACCGCATATTGCCCCTTAAACTACCATCCTACCGGCACGTTTTTAATAACGCCCTTACGTGACTGCCCTTCGCACTCGCGATACACCGGTGCCCGATCGGTACGATCCGGTATTTTACATATTTCCCGCCTCGTTCTCGATGAAAGAAACGCGTCGAATATTCGCGCGCGGATGTGCCCGCGATCATCGTTATTGGAAGCCGCTCGGAAATTTTATTTCCGACGCCGAGCGTCGGAATATTGAAAAACCAGATCAGACTCATCACGTCGTTCGTATGGTTCGCTGGATGATCTCTGATCCAGCGCACTATCGAATCGAATTTCCGTTTGATGTCCGGCTGTTTGCGGCGTTTTGTATGACCAGTAGATTATCCTTGAATTATCCTTCAAACAGCGCCAGACATATCGTCACAAGGACGAAACGTCACTCTGATGGTCACTCGAGTATAGCTTTACCAAATGTGTCTAGAGTAAAATCCGACGATTCACGGAACATCCGGCGAAGCTAGGTCGAAACGTAGGAAAATCCAATGTGAACATTAAACGTGAACTCTCTCGCAGTGGGCGCGGCGGCGCCCAGAGAAAAACGAAATCCTTGATGCAAGAAGAAAATCCGGTTTACTTCATAATAAGATCAGATTCCATCGTCCGTAGTTTCACCAAGATTCGCGCGATATTATGCAACCGTACCGTCGCCCTGTATCCTTACGCCCGCACACACACACACACACACACACACACAGGGGACGAAACGCGCGAGCACGTCGCGTACGTCTGCGATTACGTCGCGGCCGCGTATTTTCATTCGGCCGGAACGATATCTAACCGCGTAAAATCGCGGACATAAAAATTCAACGGCGCCGGCGTAACGGCCGGGCCCCCCGTCTAAATCCGCGCCGGGAGATACGGCGATTACGATTAGATTACCGTAACTTGGCCGTTATCGCGCGGCTTATCGCAAATTCGGCGGCACCCGACGCGAAACAGCCCCAATTCGCGAGCGCGTACACGTGCCGCGTAAAAACACGCTCCCGCGTAATAACACGCGAGCCCGCGCMCMCGTCGCCGTAGGGGRGSGGGGGGGGGGGGGAGGAGGGAGAGTTTATGCGCGGTGCACAAAGCTTATCCCGCGTAGCCTTCCGCCGCCGCCGCCGCCGCCGCTGCCGCTGCGGCGCGCATTTTTAATTAAAAATCCCGCGGGGAAAAAAGCCCGCGCGCGACAAAACGGCGCGG
This sequence comes from Eciton burchellii, assembly GCA_020341155.1. NCBI lineage: Eukaryota > Metazoa > Arthropoda > Insecta > Hymenoptera > Formicidae > Eciton > Eciton burchellii. The sequence continues at coordinate 2,488,291 of JAHMML010000002.1, forward strand.
TTGAGAAATAAGCGGATATCAAAAAGGGTCCCGGTCGTTCCCTTCGTGATGCCGGGCGGTCATATTGCGAAACATTGCTGAGGGCCATCGCGCGCCCCGCTCTATTGTCCTGAATTCTCGCTTCGCGCTCGTCAAGAATAAGGGATGGAATTTCTCGATCCGAAGCGGCAGCTTCGACGGCTGCGGGCGTACGTTAGCGCGGACAATGCGCCCCGTTAATGAATCCGATTCCCGCCACTCGAGCGCGTTCGCTTCCCGTGAAAATGATTCTTACCCCCCTTCCTTCCCGGGCATACACGTCAGTAAATTACAGTAGAAATACGACACGACACAGTGACCACGTGACTAGACGACGCGGCGGATTTGCAATTTCTCGAATGAAATCTCGCGGATCTCAAACGAGACGAGACAGCGACGAACATCTCTCGGACAAACTTTCCAAGTGCGAAGATCTTTCGCTTGCACGCTTCGTTGCACTTGATCGTAACGGCATTGTCGTGACTGCGTTACAACGTTACAACGTTAGACGTTAGGCGCGTCTTATCCAGCTCTTGCAGCCTCCTTAACGCGCAAAAAATTCAGCCGTGATATCTTTTTAATAGTTCGGCCCTCGTACAACACTCGGCGGGTCATCACACAACGGGCCGTGACACATCGGCCCTGCTCTCGCCCCCCCCCCCTCTCTCTCTCTCTCTCTCCTCCATCCCGGTCGTCTTCTCGGCCTGGCCCCTTCTCGTTTTTTCCCTCCTTACGAGGGCTATCTCCTCGAAACTCGTAAAAGATCCATTCGTTTGACTTACGTCGTAGCCCGTTTGTTATTACAGCGCTCGTTACAGAGTCAATTCCGACACTCGTACTCGCGTGTACGAACCCTTTATGACCGTGTCGGTGAGACACAAGGCCAGAGGACGGGGAGGAGGCGGGGTAGGGGTAGGGATCCGAGAGGCGGAGGAGGATCGTAGAGACTGTCCTGCCGCCGTTAAGACTTCCTTTCGAAGGCACATCCGCGCGCGGATATATATTTGTTGTATCGTCACGGACGCTTGCGTGCGATGCCTCGCTCGCAGCTTACGTGGAAAATTAGCTTGGTCGTCTTGCTCGGACTTTTACGACTACCGCTGGATTTTTACGCCGCGAGTGACACGGCCGCCGTTTTAAGAGACACGGTGATGAAGGGTCGGCAAGCGCGTAACACACGTTGCTCGTCGTCGTCGTCGTCGTCGTCGTCGTCGTCGTCGTCGTCGAGGCGCTGCGAGAACGGCGACGTGACGTGGCGGCGTGATTAACAGGACGTGAAATCGCTCTGAAACGGATAGTCGCGATAGAAAAGAGCAATGTGCAACGTTGCGATCACCCAGGCTGCTCTCTCTTTCTCTCTCTCTCTCTCTCTCTCTCTGTCTCTCTCTGTCCCTTTTCCTCTGCTCTGAATCGCTGCGCGGAAGAGGAGGGATTAAAAGGAGGGCCGAGCGAACACGATCGGGATTTGAGGGACCCTCGCGTCCTCGAGGGAGGAAAAGAGATCAAAAGGGGGGGCGCTTCTTCCCTTCCCTGTGCGGGAGGGTGCATGGCGATTCCGCGGCGCGCGGATGCGCGTTTCCCGCATGACATAATATCCGTTGTAGCCCCCGTTGTACAATGGGCGGAGGAGGAGGAGGGGGTGGGCGAGCGCGACGCTTAATATACCGGGAATGCGCGCGTTACAATTACCATTGTGCGGCAGAAAGTAATTAGTTCATTGTACCAATAAATCGTTCGCCGTCGACATACGTTCCGCGCAGTGATAATTAATGAGCACGAAAATGGACTCATCTACGTCGCGCGTGCGTGGGGGATTTACATTTATATTATCTCATTGTGATGGCGAGAGAGAGAGAGAGAGAGAGAGAGAGAGAGAGAGAGAGAGAGAGAGAGGGAGAGAGACGCACGTCTGTGGATCAATGACAAATTCGACAGAGTACGAATTTAATTAACGCGAGCGTCTCCTAACTCGTCGCTTCGAAACGGCGAGTAGCGTAATCGGTCGCGTGCATTTGTGCACGCGCGATATTTACATGTAAGACTCGATCCGGCCAACTGCAAGCGGCGCTTACGAACTCTGTTTACGTAGCGCCGGCAATGTGTACGAATCATTAAAATTTCACCGGCGAATAACTTTGCGACTGTTGTTACTCTTCGCGAGCCCCCGGCGCCGAGAACTAACTAGCGCGCGCGGAGCGAGTTATTTAATCGTAAGAACCATAAAACCTGACTTTAGCGGCAATTAGCGGGCCAAGAATTTCTTCCAAACTCCTCGAAGACGGGAAATTATCTCGCGAGTATCGGTACGCGCGAGTTCCGCTCCGATCGGACGAGCGAATCTCCATCGTAACTCGCGAAGCGAACGACGCAAACGAGCAGACTCGGAAAAATGTCAGGCGGAAAGGAAGCGAACGGAAAGGAACGGTGCGGCGGAGAAGAGGAAGCAACGAGCAGGGAGAACGTATGGGCTGAACCGCGGAGGTCGAGGAGCGAGGAGGACGACACATTGACGAGACTCGAGGAGATAGTTTCCCTTTGTCGTGACTCACGCCGCCGCACACTCCGGAGGACCCTCGCGGCCGGAAATAAATTACCACTCGAAATCTCCGAAAGCCTTTTACCTCGGTCCTGCGCGGGTCTTGCCCCGAGATCGAGTAGTCGCGAGGAACAATTTTATTGTATTTCTAAGCCGGCGCTGAGGGAGCTCCGCTGCCGGATGGACCGAAAGGGAAGAATACAGCGCAGGCCGCCGCCAGGTCGACGATTCGAGCGCGCTGGCGATATGAGCTTACGTCCAAGGGAACGAAGGAAAGACGGTGCTAATGCGATCGTTGCGCTCGCGGCCGATGACGCGTGTTTGAGAAAACAAACGGGGAAAATAGCGGGGAATGGACCCGGCACCGTCGTTAATCCGTTAGGACCTGCTCTGCTCCGACCAGCGAGCAAGTAAGTAAGACGGTAATGTTTCCTTGAAAAATAGACAAAAATTTCCTGATGCTGTTTGTGGCCCTTGCCAGCTGCTAGCTAGCTGGCCTTCCGCCCTTCTTCCCACGCTCCTGATAAAACGCAGAGTACAGAGATACAGCAAAGATGCCTCTATCCCTCCCCCGCCCTCTCCCTCCTCATCAAAGACTCCGTTTCTTTCGCGGACACGTGTCGTATGACGTTGATATCCGGAGAACTCTCTGTTCGTTCGATGATTCAGCCCGGATGACCTCCGCCGCTCCTTTCGATGTGCGCGTGAAAACGTAGGAGCGCGCTCGGGACGACGATTTGGGACGGTGCGGAGCTTCCGGTAAGCTGCTGCCGGCTGGACACATTTGCCGTAAACGCAAATCATCGACGAAATCATCGGCGAGTATAATACGATCGCGACAAACCGGGGTGCGGTCGGTAACAGGCGGATAGAAAGAACGGATGAAGGAAAGCCAGCGGAAGCGTGGAAGCCGGCGGAATGTCGGGGAGGGGTAGGAGTAGGGTAAAGAGGAAGGAGTAAAATTGTACGTCGTGCGGCGCGGGAAAAGGGAGATCCTGCCGCGTTTCCATTACTTCATTTCCGAGGCTGAAAGCCGCAGGACAATGGGGCGCCCTCGAAAGGTTGACACGAGCGAGAGCCACGGGATGTCCCGATCGTTTGGAATACCGGTGGCAAAAAGGATACGAGCCGCCGATCGATGGAGACAAATGCGACGCGCCCCTGCGAAAATTACTCGAGCAGTCGCTTCATACCGTAATCGATCGAGTAGATTTCATTAATTCTCGCTCGGCCTTGAATTATTCCCGGCTTCTCGAGCGAAACGAACGCCGGGGCGTCGAAAACGAACGAATGGAAAATCGCGAAGCGCAGAAGCGCGTAACGTTGCTGTCTTCGATTTATTGCGCGCGCATTTATTGTGCGAAAGGTGAGTATTAAAAATAAAAATTCAAGACGAACATGTCGGAACGACCGCAATCCCCCATCGCGGGACTTTTCGCGCTTCTAGCGCGCAAGAAATCCTCCCTCATCGCTCGCAAATTTCACTTCTATTAATTACGCTTGCGCCACGCGATGCAAAGTTTATTTAAAGAAACGTCGACAGGCAGGCGACTCGTAACAATACGTTAACCACAGCGAATTATCGAGCGAGCAATTCCGCCGCGTCCGAGCGTAACAGCGGAGGATACATCGAGAAATCGTTTGCTATTCCGATGGATAGGATATTTTCCGCGTGACACGCGTCATTACGGCCTTTATTATGCATTTATTTCCCGGCGCAAACCCGCTTTAGAATTACCCTGTCACGATGCAGCAATTGCGCGCGATAATATCTTCGCGTTCGATCGCTGCTAACTCGCCAAGTGTTTACCGCGCGACTACAGAAACGGAAGCTAGAGTTGAGCGGGATAATGAGCGCGTTTAATGACGAATGAACCTTTTCATCGCTTCGCAATTAACGATACTGCGATACTGTTGTGTGTTACGCCGGATCGATCAATTCAGCAGAGATCGATTCACGACGCCGGTGACGTCGACGAGTATTAATCGCGGAGCGATAAACATTTTCATCTGCAAGTGACTTCCATCCGGAAACTGGTGGAAAATCAGAAAAACTGATTCTACTAGATTCATCCGAGAAACGCAAGGGCGTTCTCACATCAAACAAAGGAAAGCGACATTATCAAAAGCGATAAAAGAACTACGCTTAACATCCATCGCATCCGGCGCGTGTCACCGTATGCGTGCGAACTTTGAACCACAAGGCCGGGCGCACAAAGCGAGCGGTAATAAAAACGCATCATCACCGATATTAACTGTCGTCCGGCGCGATTTTTATTACCTAGGACTCTGAGGAGGGAGGAGAGGCGCAGAGGTTGGAGAGGAATCCAGTCGCGCGATCCTTGAGAGATTCAGGAATGCCCCGTGAAAGGACGAAGCCGCCCTTGCACCGGCAACAGTATATCATCCCGGAAGTGAAAAATGTTCCGCTTCTATCCAATTCTCCCTACTTGGCGCGAGCTCGCGATAAGAGTATTACCCGATGATATATCGCGGCGCGTGTTTACGCGGATATTAAAATTACTTAATAGAGGCGAATAACGTATGGGCGACAATTAATCGCGCATCAGCGGACGCATAATAACGGCCATTCCGGGAACGCGCCGGACGCGCAATTTTATTTATTCTTTTATTCATCCGCGCACGCTGGCGCGCGCTAAATTCCCAATTTCGCACAGCTTCGTCCCGAAGCGAAACTTCGATGGATCTTTGAATTTTTGCCGGCAAAACCGGCATGAATTATTCCCCGTATACGTCGGGATAAGAACAAAAAGGGCGAAGGCGCGTTAAATGCCGCGGCGTTCATATATTCGTTAACGTTACAACACTGCACTGTGAGTAATCGTGCTTTAACGCTTAAGCTTGATTTACCGCGGAGCGGTAAAATTCTCTGGGAGCCCGATGCAGCTTCCTGAACACACGCCTGAATTTCTCATACGTATCATGGAGGAGAGAGAAGGAGCGAGAGACACTTCCACCACATTTAAATTTACCAAACACGCGCACCAGGACTTTTTATCGAAGAGAGGCGAATCATCGCGCAGAGAGAGGACGACTAGCGCGTTTGTCTCGGCCGATACGACTACCGTACTTCTTAATCCTTGGAAGAGCTGACGGAAGCACGGACGGATTTTGCAGATCCGTCAAGGCTAATGCGAGGCAAAACAAAGGAAAGATAGCGTTCAGAATAACCGAATTAAACGATCGCTCGCTCTCTTGCAGGATAATTCAAACGAAAGCGAGCGGCATCAAGGAGAAAATCACCGGGGAAACATACCGGCAATGTCCATACCAGCAAAAGCACTATCCCGCGAAATTTTACGACCTGCTTGCCGCAATCACCGGTAGCCGCACGTGTCGTCGCGGAAAGCACCCGCGATGCGATTCGCGTTGTCATTATTTTATTCCGCTCGAGGGCCCATGGGGAATACCTCGCGGGGAACGCACGAGATACTTCCCGCGGCTCGGCAAGGGGGCAGGGGGCAGTGGGGGGTGGCAAATAATCGTACGTTTGCCCACCCCGCTTCGATCTCGCATCGAAGCCGAATGTGCGTATTCCGCCGCCCGTCACGGGAATACACAGCGAGCCGGAAGAATCCGCCATATCGCGCGGATGTTTTATAATCATTTAGTTGCGTGCGTGTAGTTTGAGGTTGATTAGTATTATCCCGGCGTTAATAAAGATAAAGCGTTAATTCGAGCAGAGCCCGCGGACATCGTTCCCATCGCGTGGCCTCACGTCGACCCCGGGAGGCTGCTTCGTCGCCAAACGGATCTCAACAGCGTGAATGACAAAAATGTCTCGCTTTTCTACCTCGGTCGTCCTTGCTCTAAACCGCGTCCGGACCCCCATTCGATCTAAATCGCAATACCTTCTCTCGGTATCTCGAGTGATTCTCAGGAGCGACAAAGTCGCCAGAGTGTCGCGAGAGGAGGCATCGGCGGCGAAACACCGGCCGCAATTCCGTCATTATTTCATTCCACTCGATGGCATTCGGGCTGGCCGCAATAACAAGAGTGCTCCCTATCACGGCGGGGGGGGGGGGGGGGGGGGGGGGGAGACAGAGGAGAAGAATAAACGCGCGTTTGCGCGAGTCTCCGCCGATCCCGCTTGATCCCCCGCTGGAATCGCGCGTTGCCGCGCGTCCGTTCGAGCGGCACTTTTTTTCTTTCGCTCCCCCCTCCCCCCCATCCTCCTTCTTTTTCACGGGATATTAATTCCCCGGGAATATCTCGCGGCAGAACGCTTCAAGTTGCCAGCAGAGATAACGCCGAAGCGAACAAGCAAAAAACTCGGTTGCACTCCCGGATAGATAACAGAATGCGCTCAGAGCGGACGGAGAAGACCTATGAGGGAGGGGAAGAAAGAATGGAGGAGGGGGAGGGCGAGCGCCGGAGCTGTGTAGTCTTTAAATGTCGGAGGAGCGCGGAACTGTTTTAAAAACTGGGAAAAAGTTCTATTCCCGGGGCGCCTTAAACTCCCGCCGCAGAAGTTCCCTGCTGCACCTGGACTCGTTGCAGGGGAAACTTTCTTATTGAAAAGTATTTGTTTGCTCGTGGCCGGTACGCGACACGAGCCGAAACCGTAAGGGATCGCAAATGATGCGATCTGATGATTTCCCGGGACAAGAGGAGCGGCGCGAGCCGGAGTCCCGCGCGGGACTCGCGCCGGAAATTAACATTCAATCCGTTCGCATTCCGCAGGAAGAGAGAGATTACGTCGGCTTCCCATCCATCGTGACTGGACAACAATAGCGGTCTCACGGGTGCGCGATATCGCAAGGTGTTAGGAGCTGCGGCTAATTCCTGCGCTCGCAAAATGCCCGCGACGAGAATTGCGCGGCTCGCGTTTATCTCGCTTTTTAAACTAACGAATGAGCCGAGGGTTGCGCGTTATCCCGTAATAATGCAGCAACAAATAACGAAGTTAATTCCGCATGCCGGGTCATTAAAACCTGGCAAACAGTCGAGCGCACTTCAAAAGCGGACGGCAGCGTGTAATTGGGAAAAATTATAAAACAAAGCAGCAACCACTTTGACGATGGTAACAATCGCATGTATACCACGTCCGCGGGACGGAAAGCGCGGAGAGCGCGTTTCCGGCCGGGGAATTATTTGCTTTATTACGAACCGAGAGGCGTCTTCCTCGTCACATTAAAACGCGACACTGAAACAACGACAATAGAATCGCCTTGGCGTAAGAATCGCGGCGGACAGCCGTATTAATCCGTCTTTGATCGATAATGCACGATAATCAACAACCACACGCGCGTCCCGAGTTGAAACGAATGAGATTAACTACCAATTCTGAAAGCGAAAGCTTGCCTACTTATAACGAGATTCTATTTGCAACCCCGCGAGGTAAACGTAACGCGCGAGCGAAACCTCGCTTTCAAGGCGAAGAGGATTCTTGGCCGGTCCATGAAATTCTACGCGCACGGTCGCGATCAAACGGCGCAATTTACGGTCGATGTCGCACAGTAGCGACTAACGGAAATTCATTTCGCTCTGAGAGCGATGTCGATAAAATATAAAATACACGAAAAGCGAGGATCAATGCGGTAATGGAATGCCGAGCGGAACGCGCGCGTTAAGCGCGACACAAATTGATGCGTCGCGCGCGCAACAGGGCTCTCTCTCCCTGCCTCCCTCCCTCCCTCCCTCCCTCTCTCTATCTCTCTCTCTTTTGATCGTAAAATATTATATCATAAATATCTCGAACTCGGATTAACGTAATCACCAGAATACCGGTCGCCGGCGTTCACCTGCATAGCGAGTTTACGGCGTGTTCCAGATTTACCGCGCTCGTAACTTTGCCGAAAGGTCGTCCGACGCGCCCGGAATCTTTCTTAACGAGAGAGAGAGAGAGAGAGAGAGAGATTTTATACTGGCACAGTCGTTCGGTGTCGCACGGTGTTCATTCGCCGTCAAATAATCGCGATAATCGAATCTCGCGTTGAAACTTATATTCCTGCGGGTAGTTAAAATTGTTCGATTAATCAGAACAACCTGAATTCGTCACATTTCCAGCGCGCGCGGTGGAATCGGCCGTTCGTTTCTCTCGCCTGTTCCGCGACGTGTTCTTAATCTGCTCTTATTATTAATCGCGGGATTTAATATCGGCGAAACCGCATAACGATGATATAATGATAGAATTATAATGAATCATTACACGTTTCTCGTATAACAGCAGTACATACAATGAAGCGCCTCCGATGCGTACAATATGCGGCCGCTGCTCGTTTAGCAGATCGGTTTTATTATTTGCATCATTACCATTATCATTATAGCAGCCGGATGAAAACGATGATTCCCCTTACAGTTACAGGGCTCGGCGCGAATGAAATCACGACTCGCCGGCTCGCGCGCACTGCGCCGCGGCATTTTGACGACGCACGGCAAAATAAAAGAGAATTGAATTTCTTCTCCCTCTTTCCTCTCGTCCTCTCTCTCTCCGCCCCCCCCCCCCTCCCGTCCTTTATTAGCGGCAACGAGCGGGTTGCGTAGGTTGCGGTTATTACGCGGCTGTCGTTAAATAGACCGGGCATACGATCCATATTATATCGCGGCAAGCTTAAACTGTCGTTAACAGCCCCCGCCCCGCGCCCTTACACCGAATCCTGCCGGCCTTGTAACGGACTTTGCTTTATCCATTTTTTTAATACCTGCTTACGTGACTATCCGCGATTCGGCCCGACTATTACTCGGGCTCCCCGTTAATCGCAACGTTACCGCACTGCGACTCGCTGTACGCCACTCGAGGGCCGCGTCGTCGTTACTTCCCCTTCGATCGTTTATCTGGCTTACCTGAAACAAAAAGGGAGCAAATTCGTTATATCGATCCGTTATACGAAGACGAAGAGAATACGGTTGATAAGAAAGGAGAAGAGAATGATGGAAAGGGAGAGGAAAAAGGGAGGGAGACGGAATCAGCGGAATGTAGCTAATTTCAGAGATTTGAAGACCCAATAAAAGATCGATATATCTCTTTCTCTCTTTTATTTTCTTAACGCGTACAAGCTGCTAAAGTTCCGACTTATTCTTTCTACCGAAAATCACATTTCATTCCTCGCAAGCCTCGATGATTCTCGGAGAGATTTCGCGCTGACAGAAAACACTTGAAATTCCAGCGTATCCGTTATAAATATAATACAGATGTTCTCCGATTCGTGATTCGTTATTTCATTATCGTAAACAATAGCTGCAATAATGAAGCAAGTTCTGTCAACACCTTGGCTGTTCGATACGTCATTAACAACGTATAATGGCATGTTCCTATCCATCGTAACTAAAGTTTCTTAATTTGGCAAGCTTGACAAGCTTCGAGGAGCTGCCTGTAGCTTCTTTATTTAATAAAAGCGCGCATGGTTTGGCAAAACTTCGTTATGCCAGAAATATCTGCTAGTTTCATATTCGCGTGATGAAATCGAAGCTATTAATGTCACCGTCCACTCTCATTTCTACGAAGACGGACGAGGATGGCGGAATGCAAGCGAGAGAAAATTCCGAGGCGAACCGACATGCGAACGGTTAATCCCCCCTTTCCTCTCTCTCCCCCCTTAAACGTCTTCGGAATCATCAAGGATTCACGGTGTCGATTTTGCGAGGAAAAAGGAGATAGATAAGGACAGAATAACTACTAACTCTATGCTCCATTCCCTCAGTAAGATCGAAATTGAGCATCTCATGTAAAAGTTGTATATATATATATATATATATACAATTATCGATTAACTGATAAACGCAAGTGAGTGGCGATCGAAAGCGAACGCGATCGATTCGAAAGAGAGACGCGAACGAGAGACTCGAAAGAGGAGCATCGACCCTCACACGATTTTCAGAAACACTCGCTGAGCGATTCAGAGATCGCGTTCCCGTCTCGAGGTCGCGGCGCAGCCTCCGATGAAGCGAGGAAAAAATCACCAGACAGACCGTGCCGTGCCGCCGCCGTGGTAACCAGCCGCTTCCGGTTTCGTAATAGAAGGCTCGTGGTTACTGGCGCGAAATGACACGGAAGCGGCGACACGGCTCACCCAAATGCGGCGAACGCCCGTAGCGAATCTGTTTGCCTTCGTGCTCCGATGCGCCGATGGTTCAATGCCGGCGACAATCTCAGAGATTCAGCGAGGAATCATGCCGCCCCGCCCTGCATCGCCGGTACTTTCGCTCGTCGACGGGACACGACGCTCGTTAATGGCGATGCGTCGCGCGACCAAGTGGCCGATAAACCCTTTGACCGGAATTTCTCCGCAAATAAACGATTCCACGGGTATTCCCCTTCTCCCCGCCCTCCCTTGCTCGCGGCAACGCCAAAAAAGGGACGCGCAAAAATGGCCGGGCGCGGGTTAAATCTCATTTCGCGCTCTGCTAACTCGGATGCTGATTTCTCTTTCCGTGCCGCTGGAATAACAGCGGTGTCAGGGGGTCAAGGAAGTATCGGCACGATGCGGATCCACAAACGACCGTCCACTCCATTGCCCTCCCTCCGTCGTCCCTCGGCCCCTCGCGAGTCCCCGCGAACGAGGTCCTCGAAGCGTTACGGTGCACCGCGCAAATTTACTATGCAAATTAGCAGATGTATTTTCCGTTCCCCAGCGAAAACAACGGGCGAGCGGCATCGTCGGCAAAAAATGCATCCCGCCGAGACGGCCGGACAAAATGCCGGTCGTGCGAGGAATAATTACGTAATCGCCGGTGAAATACATCGTCGGGAACGGCTTGGAGAACGACGCCCACGCGATCGCGAGCGCCGGCAGGATTTCCATCGAGGACCCGCTGAAGCCTTGCCCGCTGCTCGTTTGGGAGAAGCATTGCCGTGATTAACACCGCCGCGAGATACCGAAATTCCTTTCTTATCTCTCGCAAAGACCTTCACGCTCTCCGTCTCCCCGCTGAATTTCCGTTTCGGTTTTTATCCAGCAGATTATTCCAAAAGGCCGGCGCAACTCTCGCCGAAAGGCGAACAATTCCTCGGGTTTTCCAGAGAAAGACTGGGGAAGGGCACTTCCCCTCGCTCCCCAAGTGAGCATTCTTAATCCTCGGAAGAATTTCGGGATCCTGAAGAACCTCCTGAAGGAGGCTATCAACAAGTTTCCACGCACGAAATTTTTCCTCGTCGTAATAATATAATTTATTATATTACGCGCATTGTTCGCGCGGGCGCCGATGATTCGCCCACAATTCTCGCTACAATTCGCCCGGCAAATGGCCAAAATTCACGAATACAAGAGCGCCCGCAGCAAAAGGAGGGTGAAAGGGATACGCGTGCCGTAAGTTTCGCCGATGTAATGGAGCGACGCGACGCGCCGAGAACAGTGATATTAGCCGGCGCGCGATTTCGGCACGATACAAATTTTAAATTACAACGCGAAGACTCGGCGAAGAACGACGAGGGTGTGGGGGGGGGGGGCAGCCGCCGTCGAAGATAATATGCAAAGGAGAGGCTTAAAAAGTAATTACCGCTGAAGAGAGCGCGGCGTGGTTAAAAATTGGTGTACATAAAAAGTTTTCTAATTTCGGCCCGGCCGAGGAGGACTCCGCAGCAGAGAGAGGGAGGGAGAGAGAGAGAGAGAGAGAGAGAGAGAGAGAGAGAGAGAGTGTGTGTGTGTGTGTGTGTGTGTGTGTGTGTGTAGGGCAGGGGGCGGGAACGCGTGGAACGCGGGGCAGGGAGCGCTTAAGCCGCGTGGTTACCGGCGCCTGCCGGTATGCAGGCTCGCGCGCGCGTCAAGCGCGCGGCCGCGCTTAAAGTATGTGCCGGGAGAGCACATCGAAGTGGGATGTGGACGGCGTGGGCTCGCAGACTCGCGCAGGTTCGAGGCACTCCCGGCTAATTAAGAGCCGCAATTTTGCGCGATAAATTCCTCGTGTTGTCCTTATTAGCCGGGCGCGCGGAATAACGCGCGATTAATGATCAACGTATTTGCATGACCTCTTCTTCCTTGTCTCTGTCTCTGTCGTTGGGCTCTCGCGAACGGGCTTTGTCGAGCGTCAAGTAAAACGCGCGATGTTAATAATCGTAAATTGTCGGGTGCAATTGACGTTACCGTTAAGATCAACGCTGACGGCGATTTCCCGGCGATGTTTAACCTGGCATTAAAATAACGCGTCCTCCCCCGCGATTTTTCCTTTGACGCGCGGCGCGGCGCGGCGCGGCGGTGCTTTGATCTTTTAACGGGCTTGCAGAAAAACAAAGCTCAGCTTTGGCTGTAATTTGGCGTAATCGCCGGTGTGAAAGATTAACCGGCGACACGTCATGCGTAAACAATGGGATGGCAGGAAAAAAGGGATGTGATTTCACCGCCGCGTGATAAATCGTTTTAAACAACGATTTTGCACGGTGGAAAACGAGGGGCAATTATCTATTATATCTGCTATGCATTTACTAAGCGCGGCGCGCGCTTCGCTGAAAACGATTTATTCAAAACTATTATTTCGGAAACGTTATTAACGTCCGAATCCGGCGAACAAGAGCTTGTTTGCGGAAAGAGGCGACGCAGTTCCGCGAGCTTGAAAACGCAACGAGCGCAAACGAGAGTTAAAGCAAAAACAAGAAAAAAGAAGATACTTGCACGCCGTTGGTCCGATAACTCAATTACGACTAGCAATTATCACCGCAATGATTGTGCGCAACGGTAAGGCCCATCCGCGAACCGTCCGAAACAGCAAACAGTCGCCGACGTTTTCTCATACACAGGCCATTAGAGCCGGCAGAAGAAACGTCTACGCAAACGAAGAATAGGACGAACAACGCTGTCGTATTTACGAGCTGACGCGTCCTTGGCTGTTATTAAAACATTATCTTCCATCGCGATGTCGCCCTGTCTCTCTTTCTCTCTTCCGCATCGGAACGTTAATTTCGCGCGTCGCGCGATTCTACGGGGCTTCAAAGGGGCTCCTCCCCCGTGTACAAATGAAGCGTTCACGAGGACGCCTCGAGATTGAGAGAAAGGTAGAAATTTCGTTCTGGAAGATATCGAGATGAGCGTCGCGATAGGCAAAAGCTAATGGCGGTCATCAGCGCGCTCTCCGGCTCGGCAATACGAGCCTGGAATATCGAGAACCGGTAAATATCGCGTGAGCTCACGTCGAGGCGAGTCTAATAGAGTTTAACGGCGATCTGCGAGGTTGCAAGTCGGAATACCGCGCACGCAATACGACGTCGTTCCATTAACACGTCCGCCCGGACTCGTTATCACAAATTTTCAAGATTCCGTTTACGCAGGGGCCAGGCTCCTAGACAGTGTCGGAATTCCTTTCTGCATCGCTGGCAAGACGCCGAGCTCGCACGGCGGTTGAAATTCTAATTATTATTTGCCGACAATCGCCATTCCACGCAATAATTTCCACGAGTTGTACGTTAGGCGCGGAGTGAAACGGTGCTTAGCGATGATCAGCGTCGTTATTTGTACGAGCCACGCAGAGCCGGCTTCATTAATGCAAAAGCGTTCGGCATTTACCGGGTGCTACGAAAGTACCTCGAAAGATCGAGGTTATTAAATTGCATCGTGATTAGAAGACCTCGCACCTCGAGTTCTCTCTCATCGTTCTTTGCGCTTTTGCATTCGCCGTGAATCACGTGGTCTCCTTCCTTCTGCATCATCTGCCGCGCTTTGAGAGCCATCGCATCGCGGGGGAACTTGTTGGTCAAAGTGCGCGATTCGATTCGAATCCAGCGCGATACAATCCGCGAGACATTGTTGAGAACAACCTCGGCACGAGACCTCTTTCCTAGCCTGGAGGAACCGGGTGGGTTTCTCGCAGCGATGCGGAAAAAGCCGCGCCTTCGATATCTCGACTCCTCGCGCTGCCTGACGGAACGCATCTCGCTGGAAGCTTTAACAACAACAGCTTGAGGAATATTACTACAAGGTCCTTCCGGTTGTACTCCGCTCACCATTCCGGTGGCATGACAGCCGACACTCGGCTAGATCCTTTCCCCTTTCTCTTCCTTCTCTTCCCCTGTCGTCTCTTTCCTGTCGTCTTACCTCGTTCCCTTCCTTCCTTCCTTCCTTCCTTCCTTCCTTTCTTCCTTCCTCGTTTCCTGCCTCGCCCCCTTCCCTCTCCCTCTGTGCGCCACATTTTTCAAATGTGTCTCTGGCCGAACGAAAATCTGACTGGGTAAAGGGATCAAGCGATCCCACTTCCCGTTTTATAAAATCCTCACGAGCGGACCATCGGTTCCCGGATATATCACGAGCACGTTCGTGACGAACCGAAATGCCGTTGCGTGCAGGTGCCTCATCACGCTCGCTGCATATCTCTCGCATACCCGCTCGAAAAGACTACACTCTTCCTGCGTTATTCTTTCGTCTGTCCTCGTACGAGACAGGAACATTGGCTATTAAGTTTAACGTTGACGTTCGGTCGCCACTCAAACTGTCGAAACTTGAGAAACGCGGTATCGTCGATAAGAAGCGGCCTTTCCAAGGATCGCTTTGCCTGCACCTGATGATTAATGCACCTTCATGCACGGATCTAATTTATGTCGACATTGCGTTGACTTATCAAAGTCCTTATCAAAGTCAAAGAGTCATTATTTAGCGTGATACGCGTGATCGTCGTTCCGCGATCAATTAGAACCGTCGATTAAAGTTTCATCGATCAAATCAGATTGGGCAGGTGGCTCTCTATTCCTCGCCAAAAACCAAAATACTTCATGCGTGTATCAAATATCAAATTATTGTTATCGCTGAGCATTATGCGATCGAGCTGCATTAACGAATTTGAACGATTGTACATAGATAGATATCGATTGCACATGATTTGCATCCTCGCCGCTATGCATGCGGTCATAAATAATTTTTGCATGCACAGTCACGCATCCCTTCGACGGACAATGCACCCTAATAATACGTTCGTTATGAAATTTAAGGACGCTCGACTGCTGCCAAAGCTGTCGCGCGTAAAATGGGGTCTCCTCTCCCTCCCCGATGAATAGCTGCGACTCAACGGCCGACTTTACTCGAGTTAATTAAACCCAACACCGGCGGAATAAATTTACTCAACTCCGGAGCGGCAGACCGAGGCATCGGTAACGTGATATTCGTTCCCGATCGCCATTATCATTACTTTAAATGTATCGTGCGCCACGTCGTATCCAAACAGAATACGAGGAGCGAGCCGCTCCTTTTTCTCCCTCGAGACTAGGAATTAAAAGAAAATCTCCGCCGACGATATCCTCGCCAATGACGAATAGAATCTCGTTCTCGGATTCCTATTCAGGCAAATAGATTGATTTGCAGCCAAAGCGGCGGGATGATAAGGGGACGGCGGGGACGGGGCGGGGAATTAGGAATAAGTATCTAATAACTGAAAAATGTGTCCCGGTATCCGAATGGAAGCGGAAGGAAGGGCCAGAACGTGCGGGGAAAGGCAATGAAGGGATGGCGAGTCGACGACGCAGAAATGAGAGCTGTACGAGAGGAATGACAATGGTACGGGAGCCGCGGAAGGGGGTTTTAAAACTTCAACCCCTCGTGGAAAATTTACAGCGAGCCGGATCCGACCGTGTCATTAAACACGTTGTTTCATAATTCACGCCGCGATATATCTGCGTCTCTCGCCCTCGGCCCTTTCCCGCTCGCTCGTTAATTCTTCCGTTTCGCGTTCCCGTCAAACCGATATATATATATATATATGCGCGATGCACTCGAGTGTGCATCGAGACGTGCACCAAAACCGAATTTACTCTCTAAAGCTTCGTCGATCAGTCGAACTGGCCTTATCCAAGGATGACCGATCAAGGATGATTGTTCAGACTTGTCGAAAATAATTGAATCTCGATTCAATTTCCGAGTCAATCGTGCTTGGTCGGCACGATACGTATCTCGTAACATCTTTGAGTTTTCGTCGGGTTCTCGTCGGTAATTAATTAGGCGAATTATCCCGTGTTGATATACAAGCATGTAATAATTACTATGAATACGATAAGAGATCATTCGCGCGCGGTACTTGGACACGAATATTAAGATTCTTCCGAAGAATCGCGTCGCGGATAATTAATCGCGATAATTAATCTCGCGATTTGTATTCAGAACTGTTTTCGCCTTTATATGTTTTCTACGATCTCCAACGGGATAAATAATATCGGCATCAATCATCGTGGACGGTGATTTGGGATAAGGGGATTTTTAATTATGTTTGGGGCTTTTTCTATTAAGTTACCAATTTATTTATTTCATATATGATTGCTCATGTTGAGGCTCATGTTGTATATGGTTCTATGTTATTAGCTGCTATTTCGCTTAAGTTAGGGGGGTATGGTTTAATTCGTTTAAGGATGATTTTTTTATAGATGAATGCTTAAAACATAGTTCTTTTTTTATTATATTAGAGGTTGTAGATAGATTGTACGTAAGGTTATTTTGTTTAATTCAAGTGGATATAAAAATAATAGTTGTTTCTTCTTCTGTGGTTCATATGAATTTTAAGATATGTTCGTTATTAAAAATATTTTTTCGTTATTAAAAATAGAGGTTTTAAGTAGTGTTATTGTTATAATTTCTCATGGACTTTATACTGGGTTATTTTATATGGTTAATATATATATTATTTACGTTCCTATAGACGGTTAATTATTTTAGATAAGGAGTACATTAATATCTGTGGTTACAATTTGATGTGATTCTTATTATGTTCATCTAATTTTGTTTTTCCTCTTTCATTAAATTTTATTGGGGAGATTTTTATAATTATGGTTTTATTAGGGTGGAGATTAATTTTACTTGGTGTAATTATAATAATCTGGCATTTTTAATTTACATTTTGCGCCTATGATATCTGCAGCCACTCGATGAGATTAATTCACCAGTTAATCAATTCTGCTTACATGCAAATTCGCCATGCATCGCGCGACGATAACGCGGATACTTGAGATCGCAACAGAGATCGATAGACAACAATAAGTTCGTCCGTTTCGCACGTAAGAGAATTTCTCGCTTCCTTTTCGCATTGATCTCGAGTGCGATGTTAAATTGTTTGCCCGAGATGTACATTCGATCCGTAGAGCGATGATTCTCAATCGTGACGCGATATATCGAAGCCTATGCTTGTTACACAATTACGCGTGATTACGTGGAAAGCGTTATCCCGCGATATCAATCTTGCTTAGTTATGCCGCATTAGTTGATATCAGTCGTTCGTACGAACGCTCGACGCATCTCCGCTCTCTCACGACGAGGAATTACAGTGCGCAACAAAGATTTGCGAGAATCCGCAAAGATTTGAGTGAATCGCAGATACTCGCGAGCGCACGTTTCGTTTCGTGCGACGGTGTAATTAATCGTACATTGCAGTGGGACGCTTAAGGTCCGGATTACGTCGGCGAACGTATAAAATGCAATCGCGGCATGGCCTAAAGTCGCGCATTTATATTCCTGGAACCGGATCGGATCGGAGAGATTTAACGAGGCGAGCTTGTCAAATATTCCGCTTCAAAGCCGACAGATTCGTTTCGCCGAGATGCCGGACTTTAAGCGGCATTTATTTACGGAACAAAAGTTCGAACGTATTTGATCTTACTCGTCGATGAAATAAACTTTTAGTTTCTTCCCTTCGGCCATTTGTGTGCGTGCATGCGCGCGCGAGCTAACTGCTCGTATACCAATTCTGGCGCCGCTACGTCGAGATGGCGAACGCTTCGACGCTTTCGAGACTCAATCGCAACGGCGTGCGGCCGCTCGTCGTTAAAAAAATATCATGACGGATAAACACACTTCTGCAGTAACGCGGAAAATTCGATCGTTGAGTAATTCCAGTGCAACCTGCAACGCGAGACCCGGACGCCGATTTACGGAATCAAGCGAGTCACCAATTGCTCGATGCAACTGACAAAGTCGGTGAAAATCCGATGGGAATTCGTCGATTATTGGTTGCCCCCCCTCCTTCCCGATTACAAAGAGAGATCGAGACGCAAAGGTCGAATATCGCTGCTTTCACTCGTGCGGCCTCATTTTTGTTAACACATAACAGAATCATTCGGGATCGCGATTCACGACGCGCCGAAAACGGTCATTCGATTTGACTCGAGGGATACCGGGAATCCGCCGAAATTATCAAGAATCGCGAGGGGCCATCAGGAGAGCTAGAAATTGCGCCGATATCTCCGGCAGTCGAGAACGAGCGTTTCGTAAGATGCTTTCGTCGGCCATAATATGCCAGCTTTGCGAAGGCCGCTCTAAGGGCGATATTGAGGGACACGGGAGTCCATTACGAAGAAGTTGCGGTCTACATTGCCTCATCAGGAAGTCGTTAACCTAGCCCACCGACACCACTCGCTGCCTTCTATGTGCTCCGCTAACAATTAACCTCCTCCCCCTTCCTCCGTACGGTTGAGAGAATCTTTGAATTGCGCCGTTTGAAAACATTGCGCAACCAATCTGCGGAATCTATCTCGAGCATGATCTCAAGAGACGTTCCTGGATCGATCCTTCAAGAGTCCCTCGATCGATAGTTTCTTCGCCTATAGCAAGCGTCGATGGTTATTAGGAGATTTGTTCAAAGTACAAAGTTTCTCACTAGTCGTTGTGTCGATAGTCGCTCCGTTCTTTAAAATTTATATTGCGTTCGATAAATTTTGAGAACATTTCTTGAAACTATGTTCGCTTGAATGTTGCTTGAAAGCGGACTTGAATTTAATATCGCGCGAGTCTCGATAGATTATTGAACTTATTTCAGTAAGCCAAAGTATTCGGCAGCTTAGAGGAGTACTCTTTTTTACGCGAATTACGTGATGATCGGCATGTACGATTGAACCTTCGAATCGTCTTGCGTAAAGTATCACCTCAGTCGGATCGGATCGGTCTCGCCTTTAATAAATCATTATCGCGAATGACTATGACTCGTCGTTTTAAAATGGAGACGAGTTCGAATCGAATACGTTGTTGTACTCATTTGAGACATTTTGCCCGGGGAATATCAAGTGGCAAGTAATTAACAAATCTGCGAAGCAGTCGAAATTGATGGGAATCCGTGCTCGCGCGTCGAGAGTTTCCGTACAAATCGACTGGGTGGATCGTCGCCAATGGATTTCCAAAATAGGACGGCCAAGTCAAACGGAAATTGGAATCCGGCTTGCGCAACTTATTTCGCGATGCAAATTCTTCGGCCCTCAATTTTACGTCGACGAGGCGCGCGCGTGCGCGACGCCGAAAAATATTCTGACGGTCCGAATATACGCTCGGTATTCCCGGGCGAGAGTCGACAAGCATGGAAAAACTCTCGCGAGAGGCCACGTCAAAGAAAACTGAATTTCGCCGGAAGTTTTATCGATGCAAATATTCTTTTTGATTTAGACCGTCCCCGGCACGCATCACGTCCGATTCTTTCGATACGAAACAACTGGCCCTCAGCGGGTCCGCCCTCGCGGGACAACACCTCACGGATAACTGAATTCCAAACTCGTCCCTCGAACTTTCATATATTTCTCCCTTCCCGCGATGCAGCGGAAATATTGCGCGCCCCTGTCCCGCAACGATATTACAGCGAGATACGGAAATCTGCGCGCGCGCGATCATCCGAAAGTCGCGAGCTAAGCCACTAGTTGACACGTGTTTCGCTCGTAACGTGCACGGGGTGTCCGTCCCTAAATAGAAATCGTCGCCGGAAATCCCTGGCCAGGGATAGCTCGCGTCGTTTTCAAGCTGAAAGGGAAATTCCTGGAGCGAGCATCGAGATACATCGAGGTCATTTCGGCTGATCTATAAACGCTCCGTGACGAAACGCAACGGCACATTTTAAGATCCTGATCCGACTTCCTTTATTACACTCCTTTATTACAGTCCGCGGTCGCAGTTCACGCGCTCTCGTCGCGGGTCACGCTCGTCACATTTCATCGGGAAGCTCGACGATCGCGTGATGTAACCGAAATAAGGCATGACGTAAGCGTTCGCTTATTCGCAGCCCACTCGATCGCGCTGATGGCGCGTCCAGTTGACATTCCGTATTTCACTGTCACGAGTCAAAACCGAGAAAGGCCGCTGAAGTGAAATAATGCACGCTCCCGGGTTATTTATGAGCGCGTCGTAGGAAGCAATGGCTCTGCCGGTGCGAGTCGTGAATTGCGGAACCGTTGTTGGAGACGGAGAATTCGCTGGTGCATCTCGACGAAGACGGCGACGGCGGAGGCAGCGGGGGGAAAGAGGATCACGACGACTGAGACTTCTTACAGTTTCCCGGCACGACTTTTTCACGGCTGAACGTCGCGCGCGCGGCTCCCTCGTGCCAATTTCTTGGCGGCTATTGGACTTTTTCGCGGCACGTGGCTGGAAGGATGTGCCACCAACGTCTCCGATCGGTCATCGATGGCTCCTCGCCACGGTTCCCGAGTGATTTTGACATATTACGTTGGAGCCGATGATAGAAACGCTCGAGCATCGAGACGAGCAAGGAGATTAGAAGAAAGTAGAAACCAACGCGGCGCGCAGAAACTCGATCTTTCCAATTGTTTCGCGTTTCCCTCCCTCAGATTCCAAGGACACGGAAAAGGATTTGCACTTCAGAAGGGAAGGCGACACCGATAAAGATAACGACTTCATCGTATGCCGAGGAAGACGTTGCGTCGGCCCGCGGAAGACGAAACTCAATTCCGTCAATGAAATCATCACGAGCGGTGGATAGAGCAACCGCCGATAAAGCTCTCGCAGGCTGCGTCATCGTCACCGTCGTCCGACTTTGGCGCGCGTAAGACAAGCCCGACGTGTGATGTCATCTGTTCGTGGCCGAGAGTTATAAACATGCGCGATATAATTGCGTCTACGGGCACGAGCGATTGCTTTGCTTTTCTCGGGAACGCTGCGGCATGCAGCGCAACGTCGTGCGAAACGGCGGCCGTTTACGGCTGGATCTGGAAGGAAGAGATATGGATCGAGCGAATCTAGAGATAGATGAAAGCCAAAGGAGAGGGAGCGAGCGAAAGAAACTAGTGGAATCCGTGGAACTTGATGAACGAGGCAAGTACAGAGCGATCTGTACAGCGAGAATCTCAAGTACAGTTTCGTATAAATTCTGGAAGCTGGAATTCCTTCGCGAGCTCTTTAAACGTTCGCCGTTACTCGATCAAGAGATTACCGCGAGGATCACCGCGAGGAATCTCTCATCGGCGCGATCTCCAGCAGCTCTCGTCGCGCGGCTCGCGGATGGCAGGAGGAAAAAAGGTCAAGCTCGCATCGGGATTCAGACGTGAATCAACGTTATCTCGGTCTCCCTCGCGGGGAGACGAGCGAGACTTTTTCTCGGATGCAACACGTGATACATTAGGTGCGATACGTCGGGGATGCAATTTGCGCGGATTCCCTTCGGCCGAGCGAGCACGCGCGACAAGCGCTCCGGGAAAGCGCTCGTAATTCCGCCCCCGGGATCGAGCTGTTGTCCCGTGTGCACCGGCGTGCAAACGAGGGAGCGTTTCGGCGCAGCGTAATCTCGCGTAATCACGCTGCCGAGGTAAGTACGGCGGCCGTTTTCGTGAGCTTTCGTCCCGGTGCGATCGCGCCGGATCCCGCCGTGTAATCCGCGGTCAGTCCGGTGTCTCACGCGCGACAGGCATTCCGCGCGGCTCACGTCGCGCATACAAAACAAACGACGTCACACCGGTATAAAATCGAGAGACAGAGGGAGTGACAGGGAGAGGGAGGGTAGGGGGGAGGGGGGGAGAAAAATGGCAGGAGGGTTGCTTGTGGCCGGTAAGCCGGCGGTAAACCGCCGCGAGCGCGAATCCAGGCGCAAACCTGCCTGCGGCCTGCTCGATAAGGCTACGTTTACGTACGCCTTGAGACGTCGTTAACGTTAACGCATCGATCGCGAACCCCACGCTCCGCATAAAATATAACGCCCGCGAGATACGCGTAACGAGGTAGCGACCTTCGACCGCGGCTCTTGCCGCGTCTTGCCGCGTTCGCGCGGCGCATGACGAATTACGAGAGTTAAAGTGGGGAGGGGGGGAAATCGATTTCTGATTTATCGCGGATAGCGGAGCTATCACGCAGAGTATCGCGAGGTATCGGGTACTCGTTATACCGGGATACAGTCATGACGTATGCGACGGGAGCGGTCACTCGCAACGATATCGAGTTCGATGTGTTCATCCGCGCCGAGCGGATTGCCAACCCGTTCTCTCGTTCCTTTCCCCCCGCCCCTTTTTTTGTTTCGCTTTTCGAGAGGATTATGGAATTTATGAGAGCGCGAATTAACGCGGCGATTAAAAGCTGGTTACTTTTGCATCTCGGATTGCATCTCGCGCTGTACTACGAATGACGAGTGTAGAAATCGATTTCTCGCCGTCGACTTTGAGGTGCATCGATGATTTTATCGATGTCGAAATGCGGACTCCCGATAAATGGCACACGAGCTCGTTGAGAAAACGATGAGGATTGTTTTATCGATCGAGATCTTTTCCCCATGTATGTTTATGAACAAACAAACGCTAAACTTTACAAAACATTAATATGCGCGCCAGACATGTTGCTCTTTATTCCAACAGAGTTCCATCGCGTGGCGCGACAGGGGGAACCGAGAACAAGATCGACGATTAATAGAACCGGTTTCACGGTAGAAAAAATAGCGCGCCGCGCCACGGGAGCGTTTTTTAATTACGCGAGTAATATCACGCGTTTTTAGAAAGACAGCAGACGTTAATCCATTGTCCCTCGAGCCTCGGCTACAGTCCCGGGGAAGAAAAAAGAACGAAGCCGGGGAAGCCTTCGGAGAATAGAGATTGCACCGTTAAAGGTGGTTGATTTTAATTTCACGGAGCGCGAGCCTTCGGTTACGCTACGAACACGTGAACCACCTAAGCGACCATCTTCTCGTGCTATATTTCAATACGTGTGTGGGTGAGATTATATGCCCCGCGTGCATGTACCGCGCGCACATACACACGAGTGAGTCCCGAAAGAGGCGTATGCCATTTTGATGAATAACCTCGCCGCTAGGAATCTTCCCGCTCCGTCTTCGAGATTGCGGCAGCGTCAGCAACACTTGCGACGATTAGAGCCGACACGTCGCACACGCTGGAGCATCATTTGCTCCAATTCGAAAGAAACTGCTGAAAGAAACAGCGACAATCGTAACAGACGAGATCTGGACCAAGTTCTCGTCGCTTCCTCCAAATTATTCTCCACTCGTCGAGCGAGAAAAATAAAGGATTAATAAAGATCGAGCCGGCGTACAGCGCGCTTCTCACCAAGCGAGCAAGCGACAATAAACGTTGTCCGATTTCCATAAAAACATCGGTCACTTGACGCGCTCGCGACGTCAACGCGGCTCAGGGATAACGCGCGCGCGCGCGCGCGCAACGACAGGACAAGGGGAGAAGGTGGAGCAGCGGGCCAACAGAGAGTGATCGATGGGATGGCGTCCAAGCGTGTCTAAATAATTAGCTGTCTCTGTCCCGACCCCACGCCGTTTGTAGCAGCCACCCCCCTATGGATAATACGAGCGCGAGCGTGGAGCGGGGTGGAGGGGGGGGGGCACACACACGAGCGTGATTTGCCGGGCCGAAAAACGATGGGTGAATCACTCCCGCGCGGAGCGGGGGGTGGGGGGAGGGGAAGGAGAGGAGGGATATGCAAAATTCACGGGGTCGCGCGTTACGATACGATTCCCGTGGCTTTTACGGCGCGGAACTTAGCGCGGGACGCGTTTCCCTCATAAAAGGAGAAACTTCCGCCGGAGATCATTCTCGCGCGCGCGCACAGCCGCGAAACGCGTAAATATTTCATGGATCGGTGTAATCCGGCCGACTGAATTTTTATGGCCCAAGCGGAAGCGAGATTCGCGCGAGAGATTGCGATTAGTCTAGGAGCGATTTGCGCAAAACAGAGAAAAAAAAAGGGAAAAGAAGGAAGGAAATATTTGTGTTAACGCGCCCTCGATGATTCGCGCGACACCGTTGATACGTTTATTCGTTGCCGGTTCGAGAGAGCGCGTTCAGTAAGGATGAGAGTCGTTGGAAAACAAAACGTCGATTAAAGGATAGTTACGATATCTGGATACTCTAATTAAGTGAGAAATGTGCGAAATGTGTGGCTTCTCGCAAGACACTGAGGACACTAATGCTTTGTCGCTTATTATAAGCGAACGATAACGATCTTTGTTCGTTTCGGCAACTTAATCCCTCGGCTTTGTGACTCATACTCGAGCTGCGATGTTTACATCGAAAACAAAACACAAAAGGCAAAGGAATTACGCATATGAAATTACTTGAGAATTTGGGGGCTACGCGAGGAGTGAGAGAGAGAGAGAGAGAGAGAGAGAGCGAGCGAGCTTTCGACGATGGGCACCGGAAAGGCTGGAACGCGCGCGAGGTGCGTGACGGTTAAAAAGTCCTCAAACGGACATCCGTTTTCTGGTCGGATGTGAATCCATCCGAGATCCAATTAAGCCTCGGCATCGCACGCGCGTGAAGGAAGGCCACATCAGGCGCGTATCATTTCGCTCCCTCTTCCCGAGCACCTCCCGACAGAATGAGAGAAAGAGAGAGGACGCATTCGCGTCGAGGAGGATATCTTCATCGGCCGTTAACGAGCCTGTAATCTGTTTTGTCTTTATTAGCGCACCCGATGGATCATACGAAGCCGCTAAACGCGTTAACCGGCGACACGCTCGACGAGCGAAAGAAACGCGAGAGCGCCGATAGCGCGCGATAAAGGCCGCGGCGCGGCGTCGCTCGCGCGCGGTTACTACCCCTTATTGTGCAATCAACTAATTTTACGATAATGGTTTGCCGGACAAATTAATTTACGCCGCGCGTATCAAGCGTCGTATTGGCGCTCGTTCGGCGTCGCGTTGCTTTCTTTCGCGCGTTTATCGGCGCTAATGGAGGCGCGCGCGCGCGCGCGCGCGTGCATTACCGCAATCACGAATATAAAAGTCGCGCCGGCCGTCGCGTCCGCGCGGCGAATTGTCAAATAATTATGCAGTTAGTGTAGCGCGGCGGCCAGTAATTTTAATTAAAATCAACACGGCGGGCGCGTTCGGTCCGCGGAAACGCAATAGTGTCGATGGAAACGCGGCCGACGGCGACGCTAATTAAGCGGAGCGAACGCACTTTACGATGCTTTGTATCCCGCCCGCCGGACAAAAACTGGGCCAACAAAGGCCGCAGAATTTTCCCCCGATTATACCGCGAAAATATCCGGACTAATTACGAGCTAATTCGGGCCTATTCATACACCATGGCCGCGGGGGAGGGTTTTCGGCGTTCCGTGCCCGGGAAATTAGGCGGAATTACGTCCCGATGTAATGACCGGAATTTAACCTCGAAATTTCGTCGCCGTCGCGAACGCGAGCGGATAAATGACGATAAAAACGCATTTGCATACATCGCCGTGTTCCCGTCCGCGGGGATCGCGGCCGGGTCGAGCGCGCGTAAGTGTACATTATTCAGTTTTTGCGCGCGCGCGCGCTACTGACGTACGTAACAGCGATATAAATATTAAACGCTCCGGCAAATCCGCGAAACGGCAATACGTTTAATTTCATCGGAACGTTTCGTGCGATCGGAACGAAATCACGTCGCATCGTGCGCATCGATAATCGCGCCGTGAACATGCGGAAGAAAAAATTCGCCTCGCCGGAGAGAGAAAGGAGCCGATCCTGGATCCTCCTTCTTCGCTTCGACCAAGTGCTTTGTTTTTTTTTTTTTTTTTTTTCACCATTATGCGAACGGTAAAAATAAATTGTAGCTCGCCGTACGTGAATCTGCATAAAACCTCGATCGTATCTCGACATGTGAGCTCAAGATAAATGTCAATTTATCAGATTGTTCCGTTCTATAAAAAGCGTCGACACATTGTGATTACGATCCCGCGTCATGCGGGATTCGATGACCATAACGTGTCATTCTTCTTCTCAGCCCGCCTAACGGCATTCCGCTTGGGAGCATCGGGGAGGCGGGGAGGGGGAGGGGGAGGAGGAGCGGAACGGAGCGGAGCGGCGATGTGGGGGGATAAAAGAAGATCTTCTTTCCTAATTCCGTGTCTTTCCGAACCAAGCAGCCAGCGATACTCTCTCTCTCTCTCTCTCTCTCTCTCTCTCTCTCTCTCTCTCTCTCTCTCTCTCTCTCTCTCTCTC